>JAABKJ010007545.1:22672409-22806768 GCA_011634705.1 Andricus grossulariae
GGTTTTGCCCAAGTTTCTTGGGGGAAGATTTCTCAGCGGGGGGGGGGGGCTCCTTTCTGCTTAAGAGTTTGAAGATCATTGAGAGTTGTTTCTCTGGCATCCTTTAAAAAGTTTTGGTCGTTATTAGCCACGTTCACCTGAATTAGAGAATTAACTTCTTCCGGATAAACAGTGTTGCCATTTACCAACAATTTGTTATTCCTTATATTGCCTGATATCCGGAATCCTTGAGCTTTCGTACGTAATCAAGAAGTACCTTTCTCTCTTCTCTCTCTCTCTTTCCTGGTGCGATCGTCGGCGATTGACAGATTTAGCTCCCGTAATTCGGGAATTTATTTGAAGATGGATCTAACCCGTCGGGAAGAGATGGATTTGATGATGACTGGACTCCATTCCATTGCTTCCCAAGTCTAAACGCGTCAGCGAGAGCAGTTTCAGGAATTTTCAAGTGGATTTTCTTAAATAAATTCAGGATTGAGCAGATGATGTCATTGTTTTTTCTCGTCATCCGGTAAATTGTAGAGAATTATGTTCTTTGCTCGATCCTGTTGGTGGAGAATCGCTAATTCATTTTCTATTGTAGAAAGTCTTTTCTGTATTTTGATCAATTCCGAGGAAGTAGTTTTGCTGTTATTATTATGTCTTGGCCCTCCTTGCGTAGTTCAGCATGAGAAAATGTGAGCAGCTCGATGCTTTTAGTTAATTTATCAATAGATTCGCACAACGGCATGCTTTCACCTGCCATTGCTTATATTTAGGGATGATTCATAGGAGAAAGTTCAAGTGTGTAGAAGTATACACTCAGTCATGAATGTAAGGCAGCACAAAACAACACATCAGGTTACGCGGTAAAAGAGTAAAATAAGGGGTAATGGCGCTCAGAAAATAAGATGCACCACAGCATAAAGCACTTAACAAATAAACCGGAAAAACTACGATATGGAAATAATTTAGAGTCTCAGTATTACAGTACAATTCCATATAATCACAATAAAGGTATTGAGGAGCTTTATCAAAACGCGTCCGTGCGCTTCTGCAGCTCAAGCGGATGTTTACAAACAAATTGAACTTTTTTCTCCGAAAATAATTTTTTTTACGTTATCCTTCATTTTTTCTGGAAAGAAATGCAAACAGAAATGCTGAGTAGTTTCTGTGTAATGATATTTAGAGGTGGTGGAAGCCCTATGAAGTTAAACATGCCTTTCCCATGAGTAGAATTTTTTTTTTTTATTTCATTCAGAATTGTCAATATTAGTTGAATCGAGTTGAAATTCAACGTTGTCCTTCACAAATAGCCATCGAATAACAATAAAATATAATATTCTAAATATCACTCCCATAAGTCTGTTTCATAGGATCCCAAAAAATCCCATAATAAGTGAAAACATGGGTTTTGCGAGTTCTTGGCGCTAATTATGACTTTTTGCACTTTTTCAATGCTAATTGTTTCTATTACATTAAAAAACATAACTGTTTCGACAATTTATGATTATTAATAATATTCTCTCAGACTAATGCTACAAAATTGCATTTTTTTTAAATTTTCAACTTTTTGTCCATTTTTCAATTAGAGCAAAGTAAAAATAATTAATTCAAGTTGACAAAAAATAATTGTTTAAACAATTTATTATTTCATTGTTAATAATATTCTCATTGCATAATGGTAGAAAGTTTCAGTTTTTTCTGAAATTTCCAACTATTTGTCTATTTTTCATTGGGAGTGACTTATTAATTATTTCAGTTGGGCAAAAATAATTGTTTAAACAAATTATTATTATTAATAACTATCTTCGTCTATATTAATGCCAGATAGTCGCGGTTTTATCTGAATTTTTTAAATTTTTGTTGACTTTTCACTTTGTGAGGTAATAATTGATGCAAGTTACTACAAATAGTTGTTTAAACAATTATTGTTCATGACTATCTTCTCTTAAACAAGTGCTGGAATGTTGCGGCTTTCACTGCAATGTTAAACTTTGCTTTGCCTTTTTAGTTATGAAAAAATTATAAATACACATTAGAGAGAAACGTATTTTAAACAATCTCTTCTTTTTCGTGAATATATTTTGTTGGAAGGGTGGGGCTGATATCGAAATATGTTCAATTCCAAATTTTGATCCTACGCTTTGCAATAAACTTCTGGTTGTAATTTAGAACAAAACTTTTGCAAATCATTTACAGACCTAGTCCTCCCACCAACTCCTAATTATTCCATTCTTTGTTTTTCTCTCCTTTGTAAGGTAGCTTTTTTGTTTGAATTATTTTTTTTAAACATGGGGAAAAGAGCAAAAATAATTATCTCCGAAAAAGTACAATATTATTTAAAAAATGATTCTGTTTGAGGTTCACTTATTATTTGTTTATAACTAAGAAGTTAAAGCAAAACTGAAGATTTAGGAAAAAAACAACTTTCTAGCATCACTCGAAGAGAAGATAGTTAAGAGCAGCAGCCAATTGTTTTAATAAGCATGTTTGTTAACTTGCATTAATTATTGTCTCACTAAGTGAAAAATGGAAAAAAAGTTTTAAATTTCTAAAAAACCCGCAACTTTCTAGCATTATTTAAATTAAATATTAATAATAATATTAATAAATTGTTCAAACAATCAATTTTATGAACTGTAATGCATTATTCAACTCACTTTAATTAAAAATTGGACAAAAAGTGGAAAATTTTTGAAAAAACTGCGATTTTCTAGCATTATTCTATGAGAATATTATTAATAATAATAATAAATTGTTGACACAATTATGTTTGTTAACATTAATAAGTTATTACCTCACTCTGATCAAAAATTGGATAAAAAGTGGACATTTTTTGAAAATACCGTGACTTTCTATCTCTATTCTAAGAGAAAGTTGCTAAAAACAATAATAAATTGTTTAAACAATCTATTTAAACATGTTATTATCAGTAAAAAGTAGTATTTCATGTTTAAGAAACAATAAGTAATATTTTTATCGAAGTCTATGGCTATTTGTAAAAAGATGTGTTGCGCTTCAACCCGATTCAGCAAGTATTGACAATTCTGAATAAAATTTACATAAGCGTCTTTTTTTCTTATGGGAAATAGGTGTTAAATTTCATGGGGCCTGCGCCACCTCTAAAAATAATTTTTTTCAAAACGAAAGATGAAAACAAAATTTTTTATGGGTTAGAACAAATTGCTGGTTTAAGGCCATGTGACGAGTGGGTCATGTGACCGGCTTCCTACCTTACCGACACTTTTTTTTATTTGTAAACTTATTATGTTATACTGTATCAAATTTGTAAAAATGTTAAAAGCTTAAAAATGTGTAAAATCATTAGCATTGTTTGAAATTTTATAAAATTTCTGAACATTCAGATGATTTATGGTAAATTTCTAACTTTCCAAACATTTTGAAAATTTAAAAGCACTGCTTTACAGGCATGAAAAAGGGCTGAAATCATGGATTCAATATAAAATATTGTGCCAAATATTGTAATATTCTGATATGTTGAATTTTAGCTTAAAATTTATGATTTTGATAATACGTGACACTTCATATGTTTACATTGAGATTTATATAATATTATATTAGGCTCACTTACCCGGGAAATGAATCAAAATTGCGGTTGTAAAGAGTAAAGACCCACTGCAGATCTTCATCTTTCCAGTTTTTCTGGACAGTTTTTGCAAGGGGAGGTTGACAAATTTGAAATATTTTCCCTGGTATATGTACAAACCAGTATCCGGTTACTCAACCTTATGATAAGATGAAAAACCTTTAAAACTATTAGAATTGAGAATGCGGCAGTAATTTTAGGTCACAGAGTCAATCAAATATCTTCCAAAACCAATTCACAAACAATAGCAAATGAAAAACATTTTATACACCTTCACGGAAAAAAAAATTTCGACTGACTCACAGAATCATTTGTTCAAATTATGATGACCGAATATCTCCCTGAAAATGAATTTCGAAAATTCATATTCTTAAAATGTTTCTCAATTTCTAGAAGCAAACTTTTCATAAATTTAAGAAAATGGAATATCCATGTCTTAAGGCGTAAGCTATAAAGCTGTCCCAAAAAATACAATTCTTTATTCTAGTTATGTAATGTCAATGAGTTAATTAATCTGCTGGTATCAATAGATGGCTTTTATAATTCTTTGTCATGTTAGGAACGGTTCTTTCTGCTAATAAGATATCAGGGTCGCTGGAAAGAATGTGTCCATGTGAGGGATTTTGTGATAATTTTGAGGATGGTGTGAGGTGAGGGGTGGAAGGAGGGGTACACTAGGAAAATTAAAAAATTCCGCATTTACTATAGGAAACACTCTCTGATTACTTAACCTCACGATAAGAGAAGAAACCTTCAGACTTATTAGAACTGAGAATGTGCCAGTTATACTACCTTGTAATCTGCTTTTTTTTTACTAATATGATATCCGAATCGGCGAAGAAGATTTTTCTCAGGTTCAGAGTTTTCTAATAATTGGATACCATGAAAAAAATTCAAGATCCTGAATGTGGAGTAGGGGAAACCACGCTACAGATTTTCCTATTCAAATAATGTTCACATATTCCATTGATTCGATTGACTATTCCTATAAAAAAAATATCATAAAGTTATTTAGTGAGCTGTATTAAACATTTGTATCAGACCCTGTCAAGGATATGAGTGTGACATCTCTATCCATCAATAGATAATCGTTTCTTGTCTTGCCCCTGGACATGATAGAATATTAATTTCTGAAGTATCATTATTTTACGAAATATCATCAAAGCTGACATTTTTCTATTTCTGATATTCAGTGACATTGGTACGACTGTTGCGAGGTTTTCAACCTTTGAATTATTGAACCTAACTTGCGATAACAGAAGAACGTACAGTACCATTGTCGAAATGCTATACTAACAAATTAATCAAATTTTTTCCAGTTGTCTAGTTGATCAGAAATATCTACTGTAACGCATTATAGGTTATTTTGTTGATTTGTAGGCATTGCAGGGTGGTTTCCCCTACTCATTAGCTTTGCCCACAAACTGAGTATTTTGATAAAACTGAACACGTTTAATTTACCCTAAATAATAGGTGAAAAATGGTCAACTTTGGGAGGCACTGACTTACGACCCATTTGAGATAGAAGCTTTTATTTTTTTGGAACATGCAGAACATTTTTTTTAGTTTAATTTTGCCAATGAACATTTTGCTCTTAAGCCATAATTCAGAGGAATTTGTGCCCCTTTGCCTCTACGTTAACTTATCTCGCCTTTTCCAGCCCTTCCCTGCCTTTTCAAAGCATTTGTGCTCTCTGAATCAAAATTGGTCAAATATAAATCATTAATAGTAAAATTGTTCATATTGGATTAGCGAATAGTGAGCCACTGAAGATTAGTAGAAAATTACTAATCCGAGTGGTCCAGATATACTCTAATTCAGTAGTGAAAAACTAATTGCTTGGTAAAAAACAAAAATTATTTAGAACTGTATATAATAATTTTCAAACAGTTATAAATATGGAAAACATGGAAAATAGGAAAGTTTAATAAATTCGAGAGATGGTGTAGCATTTTTAACTTTATTGAAACAGTAAGAAGGCCATAGTGAGAAATTTTCAACGTGACTTGTCTGTTTCTGTCTTTAGAATATTTCCTTCTGATTGTTTGAACAAATATAAGAAAAATCAGATGTTTTTACAATATTGAAAATAAAATGGATCAATATGGATCAATATATCAATTGATTATGCATTATTATCGCCTCTCTTGAAACAGTAGTTAAACCTCTAATAATAATTAATTGTGAAAAACATGTGAACTTGTTTAGGAGCAAGAGAGATCATGAAGAATAAGCAATGTTATTAATGTTTTGTATAGGTTTTGCAACAGTTTTAGTAAAAATTATGACACTGGCTCGCCTGAATGATTAGTATCAGAAATGAAAAGGCTAGGCGATTTCTTTGTAAAATTAGCATTTTATAAACAACAATTCATCGAATTCTCCGAACCTTTCATTAAAATGTTATAGGAATATTAAGGGAATCGTTTGTGCTTTCCGGGCATATTTGTTCAATCTAAACCAGTATTTAACTGACACAAATTATGGCAACATTTTTTTTAACCAGCAAATAGAAATGTTCAAGAAAATAGTTGAATTTTCAACCAAAGAGGTGGATCTTACAAATGAAACGAATGTTTAACAGAGTAGTTTAACTTTCAACCAAGTAGTTGGATTTTTAACCAGGAAAAATACATTTCTAATGAAATAGGTAATTTGTCAAATAAACGGATAAATTATCCACTAAATGGAATAATTTTGCATAAATAAGTCACTGCAAATTATTGAGAAAATTATACAATATTTTGTATAATAAATGTATAATTTCAGACAGTTCTAAATTACCAAAAATTTTAAACTCTTTTTGAAATTTTTTATTTTTAAAATATGGACAATTTCTAAAAGCGTTTGAAGATTTTTACAATTTTAAAAATTCCAAAATAGTACCCTATAGAGTGTCGTATTTTTTTCTTGCTCAAAAATCCTACAAAATCCTATGAAATATTTTTAAATCTCTTAAAATTTCATACAACTCTTTAAAAACTGTGAAAATTCTTGAAATCTCTTGCAAACCTTCAAACTCCTATAAACCTTCTTATAGTCCTTTAAACTTTACTGAAATCCCTCAAAATATCTGAAAATATTTTTAAATCCTCGAAATATTGCAAAACCTTTCGAGAGTTCTTCAATCCCTTAAATAAATCTCTTAATCCCATTAAAATCCATTTAAATATTTATAATCAGTGGAAATCTTATTGAATCTCTGAAAATATCTTTGAATATAGTATAGTAGGGTCAAATCTGTTAAAAAAATTAAAAAATCCTCGTAATCCCTTAAAATTCTTTATAATATTCGTAAATCCGCTGAAATTCCGTTAAATATTGTTTTTTGAGTAATTATTTTTTGAGCATCTTCTTTTATATAAACCACGATTCTTATGTGCTTTTCCTGTAAATCCTGTAATAAAAAAGATCGTTGTATTTCAAAAAAGGTTACATATAATTATCAATTAATAATAATCAAACATAATTTTTTTCATAAATGATGAAAGATAAAACATGGGAGCTAAAAGTATTTTTGATACAACTTTTTTAGACCTGCAAACTTTTACCTTAACATTTTTTCGTGTATGTCATTGTTTGTGAGGAAAAAAAATTAGATTCTATGGAAAAAATTCTCCTGACAAAAGAAGTTATTTAGAGCGCAAAAAATTTAAAGGATGTCTACTTTGCTGAAGACGAAGTTCAACAAAAAGTTAAGTTATAGAGGCTCGAATAAAAAAATTCTTTGTTTTTTTTTCTTAAAAGCAGAGCACAAAATTCAAGTGCACATAACTTTGTGAAACATTTTTTTCCCGCGAATCGGAAAAATACTAATGCCTAATTTCGTCTCTAAAAAACAAACAAATTTTGTTGTCGTGAGTTTCTGCCAAATGGAGCACTTGAAATGAAACAATTTTAATTTTGATTTTTTCAAGAGACCACGATGAAAAAAAATAGCTTTTAAGATTCACTAATGTTGAACGAGAAGCTTTTTAAGATTTCAAAAAGCCTGCCAATTTTTTATAAAGAGTGTTCTATAAAAAAAATATATAAAAAGTTTTTTATAAAAAATATCGTATGTGCCAAGCCTAATTGGGTGATATTTGAAAAAATTGCATGAAACTTCCAAACTTTTAGAAAATTTAAAAAAAAATTGTTAAGTGAGACACTTACGACTAATTTAAAAAAATTGTCTAAATTTATATTAAAATAAAAATAAAGTTTCTAAAATTTCAATTTGGAAAATTTTATAAATCTTTGAAATTGTTCAAAATTTTCAAAATTTGGTAATTCATGGTAAATTTCTAAATTTGAAAATATTTCGTAATTTATAAATTGCCAAAAACTTGTAATTTTTTTGAAATTGTATAATATTTTTGAAATGTTATAAAATTGTGAAGATATAACGAAAATTTCAATTTCGAGGACTTGAACATTTTGTTTAGATAATTATTCACAAATACTAGAATTCAAAAACTTTACAAAACAAAATAAACAGAAAAACGCAGCTTCTAACTTGAAGCATGTATGATATCATCCCAGTGATGCCAATTGTGACAGTGAAATTTTTCGCAAATTCTCGATCATCTACTATTGATTATCTTCTGTTGAAAAATGTAGCATCGAAGAAAAAGTCCTTGAATATTTATAAATAATAAAGACCGAATGCTTGGAATCATTTAATTAAAAAGTATGAATAAAGGCAAGACGAAATAGTTTTTTCAGTTTAAAAATTGATTTTTTACTCACACATTAATCAATTATAATACATCAATGAAGATTTGTCAGACTATACAGTATTCCTTTTCAAATGTTATACTAATAAGAATAATTAAAACTAGAAATAAATGTACGCCGATACAGCGAGCAGGAAACATTTCATGGCCAATTAATAAGATCAGCTGAATAGTAGAATATTTTAATAAAACTAAATTACTATTACTTCTATTTTTCTATTACTTCAGTTCAAATTCAAGAGAAAAAACGAGAAAAAGGGGAATTTTCATGAAAAACAGACTTATGTATTATTAATTATGCTTTTATTCAGGAACTTGTATCGTAAAAATATTACATTATTATGATATGATTATTGTGTAATTATTATAGATAACCTAGTCTATTCAAGAACCTGCGAAAACTTTACTAAGGTGAGTTTATAATTACTATTTAATATATTAATTGAATCACATCCAGTGATAACGAGCGGCTGCATCCGACTTTATTAGAAGTACTCGCATTCGCCTGGACATTTAGCCAGGGGAGAGGAAAACTGCAGAAAACCATCTTCCCAAGTACAGCTGATAAATACACGACTTGAGCGTACATTAGTCTGTCACCCATCCGAGTGTCAGCCACGCTCGACATGACTTAACGTCCGCGAATCGCCCAAGTCGAGATTCACTGCAAGACTAAGGACCTGGTGGATGATGGGGTGGATAGTTCCAATTTTGATTTGGGTAAAAATGCAGAGATTGGTAATATTGGCTTGGGTCAAGATTTTGTTGATGGTAAGCATTTTGAGGATTCAGATGTGCAAACTCTTCACCCGGTCGATACTTCCAAAATGGGTCAAGTGCAGCTCCTATAACTTTGTTATGCGGGTTTCTGAACACCAAAAAGTATACATCACCAAAATGAATATAGGGGTATTGATGCCAATTTTTAATGATCTCTTCGTGATTTGGACGTAGATTTTCACGACCCCAAAGCTTGACATCGACATTGGTTTGTGACACAGGATCAACCTCCACTTCATAATCAACGCCTTCATAAGTGATAAACCATTTGTATTGGTCAGGATTCAGACTTCTTGGATCACCTGGGAAATAAATTAAAAGCTTGCGATTTCAAAAAGGTTTAAATTAATCTTTCGAAGCTTTTAACAAATTTTTCAATCGAAATTAGTGACTCTTTTAAGGTATAAAATGTGACAACTTGAAATTGTAACCTCTAAACTTGAACAAACTTGAAATTATAGAAATCATATCTAAGTTTCGAAAACTATATTTACCAGGTTTGTAAACTCCTCCCCTCTGAGGTGGAAGCTTAGCTCCCAAAAGTCTTCGTACTTTATATTTGTCTTCTCCAACATATATCACGATTCTTATAAACGTTCCTCCCGGGACCTTTTTAAAATCGGCTTGTGTCATAAAGTTGATGCTTTTTCTAGTAGCTGAAGTTGGAATTTTAAATCGGGGGCGTATAACTCTACAATCAACCGCTTCATATCTATTGTTAATCTTTGCTAGATCCACCTCAATCTGCTGGTCATATAGGTCTATATATTCGTGTTTGAAAACTTTAGGATCTTGGTGAATATTTTCCACATCATGATTATGTTGGGATGGACTTGCTCCGGAAGAAGGTTGCGGCGAAGAATTTAATTCTGTAAGAACAAAAAATTACTATATTTAAAAAAATATCACAGGGACCAAAATCCCTAATTTTTTCTATAAACCTCTATCACTTTTGAACTAATTGAGATGTGTGAGAACAATTTCCAGATTCTGACAGCGTCTATCACACTTGTATATTCTTTGCAAATTTTTATTTGGATTTGAGCTTCTTTACGGAAGACATCCTGTAAGTTTTATGTGGGGCAAAAAAAGTTTTCTTGACAGAAGAATCTTTTTTCATAAAGTCAAATTTTTTTATTTTTCTTGCTAACAACGACAAATACGAAAAACTTCCTACAAAAATGGTTCAACCCACTTAAAACTGATAGGAAGCCGAATGCCTTGTAAATACTTTATAAACCATTTTTTTTGCGAACCGAAAAAATACGAATGCCTCACTTTCTCTTTAAAAAAAGCAACATATTTTTTTCCTGAGAGATTCTGCTAAACGAATTCGGTCCAGTCAATCTTAAAATTATATACTGCAAAATTCTCATTGTAAGCACTTGAAATAAAACAATTTTAATTTTGATTTTCTTAAGAGTCCAAATTTCCAACTTTCAAAAATGTTATAACTTGGTAAAATTAAAAAAATTTCATAAAACTTTTAAAAATTGCATAACATTTTGAAATTTTCATAAAATTTCAAACATTTCATATAATTTAAGAAAATTGAAGAATATTAAAGAAATTTGAGAAGATTAAAAAAATTTTACCTAAATAAGAAATTCACCATCAATTTACAAAATTTTTCTGAATTCATATTCAAATAAAATTTCAAAATTCAAGTTTGGAAAATTTTCGAAAGTAAAAATTGTTATAATCTTTGAAATTGCTCCAAATATCATATAACTTCCAATAATTTTTAGTAAATGAGAAATTTACCATGAATTTTCAAAAATTTTGGTAATTCATGGTAAATTTCTAAATTGCCAAATTTTACTTTTATTTTAATATGAATTTAAGAAATTTTTGAAATTTGAAAATATATCGTAATTTCTAAATTGCCGAAAACGTAAACATTTTTAAAAATTTTATAATATTTTTCAAATGTTAAAATTTTTTTAAAATATTTTCATAAATTCGAAATTTCCAAAGTTTGAAAATTATTGAATGTTTGAAAATTCCCCAAATCTTTCAAATTTCAGAAAATATCTAATTTGTTAAAGTTTCAGAAATTTCATAACATTTACAAAATTCCATTAAATTTTAAAATTTTCAGAAAATTAAAAAAAATTTCAGAAAAATTTCAAAAAATATTATTTAAATAAGAAATTTACCATCAATTTTCAAAAAATTTCTAAATTCATATTCAAATAATAATGAAATTCCTAACATTTTGGTAGTTCATGGTAAATTTCTAAGTTGCCAAACTTTATTTTTAAATTAGGCTGCGTCTGGTCGTCCGGAAAAATGTGGGTGTTGGAAAAGGGGATAAACTAGTTGTCCCGAAAATTTCGGACCGCGAGACCCTTCGTTTATTTTAATATAAAAAAAACTTGGAATTTTTTTATTTTGATAATATTTTTGAAAGGTTATAAAATTGAAGAGATATACAGTTTTTGAAATTTTAAAAGTTTGAAGATATGGAACATTGGTGAATGTTTAAAGTTAGTAAAAATCTTCCGAATTTGAAAAATACATAAAATTTTGAAAATTAAAGAAAATTTTGAAATATTTTCTTATATATGAGATTCAACACAAATTAAAAAAAAAACTACATTTTTTATTGAAATGCAAATTAAGTTTACCAAATTCCCTGATTTTCAAAATTTGAAAAATTTTTGAAAGTTTGCAAATATTTAAAAATATTGAAGGCTTGCAAGTTTGGAAAACTTTTCAAATCTTAATAATTTGTAAAATCTTTAAAATTGTACGAAATTGTATAAAAGTTATAAACATTTAAATGATTCATGGTGAATTTCTAAATTTCTAAAATTTTTGAAAATTTCAAACCCGTACTTTAGCCCTGCTTTTGAAGGCATTGAAAAGGGCTAAAATAATGGATTTATTATAAAATATTGCACTGAATATTGTAATTTGCCATATGTTGAATGTTAGCTTAACATTTTCAATTTTAATAATACGTGATGCTTCATATATTTACATTAGGATTTGTATAATATTATATTAGGCTCACTTACCCGGAAAATTAATAAAAATTGCGGTTGCGAAGAGTAAGGACCCAATCAGGATCTTCATTTTTCCAGTTTCATAAGACAGCAAGCGATGGTTGACAAATCTCAAATATTTCCCCTGCTATATATACTAAATATTATCTGGTTACTCAAACTTATGATAAAGATACAAAGCCTTCATAACTATTAGAATTGAGAATGTGCCAGTGATACTACGTCGCAGAGGTAATGAAATATCTTCAAAAACCAGGTCAATAAGAATAGCAAATAAAAAACATTTTATACACCTTCACGGAAAATAAATTCGACTGACTTACAAAATTATTTGTTCAAATTATGATGACCGAATATCTCCCTGACAACGAATTTGGAAAATTCACATTCTTAAAATGTGCGAAATTAATGTTTTATAAAAAATGTTTCCTTGCGTGAGCAATCTGAATTGTTGCAGTACTAAGATAGCTTTTTACAATTACTCATCCCGATTGTCTGGAGTTTCAAACCTATGAAAAAAATTTTACTCAGGTTGAGAGTTTTCTAAAAATTGGATATTGAAAAAAAAAATTGAAAATCTTAGTTTTTGAGTAGGGGTAAACACTCTACAGTAGATAAGCAAAAAAATTAGAGCGTCCATGTTTGACACCTTATTTATTTATTGATTTATATTTATTGATTTTGATATCTCTATCCATCAATAGATGATGGTTTCTGGTATTGATCCTGGATATGAAGGAATATTCAATTCTAAACTAGAATTATTTTACCAAGAATTATAAAAGCTTTGATTGTTTACAGTTTTTTGTGTGTAATATTCAGTAACATTGGTACGGCTGATGCGAAGTTATCAACTTTCAAATTATTAACATGAACTTATGATGACAGAAGAATGTTCCATTTCTACATACCTCAATTTTAAAATAGATATCTTTTCCTATTGACTCAATAAAACAACTAGATTTTCTGGGATTCTTAATAACTACAATTTGATACATTCTTTTAGATTATTATTTGCAAAAATTAGAATTTACAAACGTAACAAATAAAACTAAACAAAGAAACAGAACCAATGCCAATTTTGTCAGTGGAATTTTTCGCAAACTCTCGATTATCTACTGTTGGATTTCACATCTTTGCTGCGTAGTAAATTTTTCAGTACATACAGAGCCTTACGAATAAAAACGGGCAAAGGTTCATGGTCATACCCCGTGACCTGTAGGAGTTCAAACATTTCATTATATTTTACAAGAGTAATTTTCCCCAAAAAATTTGTCAAAAGTGATTAACTTTCAGAGGTCATAACTTGTAACCTATTGGGGCTAGGTCATTGTGTTTTATTTAGAATTAGTTGTAATTGCCTCTACTTTAATTAAGGTCCACAAAATTTTCTACCTAAATTAACAGGTTTCAAAGTAAAGATACAAATTTTTTCTTCTGAATGATGCGAGATATCACATAGAAACTACAGGTATTTTTTCTAGAACTTTTTCAGATGCGCAAAATTTTATCTCAACATTTTTTCCTATAACAATTTTGATTCGGAGGTATAATAAAGTATGTTTCGCGTGAAAAAGGTAATAAAATTAAAATAAATTTCTTTGGACCCCCAAGTTCATCATCATGCAAGGCAAATAATTTTTAAAAAATTTACTGAATAGATACAATTTTCTACGGAAAATTAGCAAAATGTACAAACGAAGCAAATTTCAAAAATTGAAAACAGAATTCTGTTGAAAATTAGAGCATGAGCACCTTGAGTGTGTGTAATTTATTTCAAGCCCATTGATTCATTGTTAGTTTAAAATTGTTTAAATAATCGAAAGGCAAGATTTTAAAATTGCTACATCACGTTTATAATTCCACAGTGTGACCTACCCATTGTGTCAATAGATTCAACAATGTTACACCATTGCGTTGTTTTATTAAACTTTTCTAATTTTCATGTTTTTCATTATTTTAACCTTTATTAATTATCCTCAGTAAATGTATTTACTTGCATCAAGCAATTAGTTGCTTTCTATTAATTAGGAAATATCTCGACTAATCGATCTTGCAGTTTTTTGGTCAATGAGAAATTTTCGATCAATTTTCAAAATTTCAAGGCATCAAGAAGGACTGAAATCATGAATTGATCATGAAAAGAGCCATTACTACTCAGCTGCTTTCAATATTTTCGAAAAAAGTCTTAATTAAAATAAAGTTTAATTTGTTATAATGCGTTTTGTAATAATTGTGAAAAGTGGGTAAGGCCGATAACTTAACCTTATGATAAGACGAAAAATCTTCAGACTTATTAGAACTGAGAATGTGCCAGTTATACTACTCTGGAATCTGTTTTTTCTTTCGCTAATGACATATCCGGATCGGCGAAGAAAGTTTTTCCTAGGTATAGAGTTTTCTAATAATTGGATACCATGAAAAAAATTCAAAATTCTGAGTGCGGAATAGGAAAAACCACCCTACAGGATATGAGAAAAAAAGCAAGAGCGTCAAATTGCACCACTTTGCAAAAGTGAAGAAAGATTTTCGTATTCAAATAAAGTTTACATATTCAATAGATTCAATTGACTATTTCAATTTAAAAAATACCATTAAGTTAATCAATGAGCAGTATTAAACATTTTTATTGCACCTAGTCAAGGGTATGATTCGGACACCTCTATCCATTAATAGATAATCGTTTCTTATATTGCCTCTGGACATGATAGAATTATTTTTATCATTATTTTGCGAAATATCATAAATTTTTTTTTTATCTTTGATAATGAGTGATTTTGTTACGACTGGTGCGAGGTTTTTAACCTTCGCATTATTTAACCTAACTTGCGATAGCAGAAGAACGTACAGTACCCTTGTCAAAATGTTATACTAAGAAACCGAATCAAATTTTTTCCCAGTTTTCTAGATAATTAAGATTATCTACTGTGACGCATTATTGGGTATTTCTTCCATTGTATGCATTGTAGGATGGTCTCTCCTACTCAGTAACTCCATACATTGAAAAAAAACGCTGGTGTTGAATTTTTTCCAGTCTAAATTTTAATGGTCTCGAAATGAAAATTTTCATTCTCATGTTTGCACCCTTGAACGAAAATCCATATCTAGGGAAAATTCATCATTTCAGACCGAATTTCCGCTCATTTCTAGAGTCGTAGAGTGTTGGACCGAACGTAAACATTATTTTCTATATATTCACAAATATTTTTCTTAATTTTGAGAGAAATATTATTGTTATTATAATATATATTACCATACATTTTGGAATCACTATTTCTGATATCCTATTAGGTAAACCACTAAAAAAAGCGCCTGTTACTCCACCTGCGGGGCGGTTTAGAAAAGGGTTTATTTTATAAAGCCATTTTCAAGTTTCTGCGATGTAGTCTATCTCCTGATACAAAGTAATTTATCAGTCAATCATTCAATTAATTACTCATATATTTAAGTAGTTTCTTTCAATAATTGCGTAAGTATGTGAATAATTTGTTAACATAATCTTTCATCATCAACAATTACCAATAATATTCCCTCTGCGATGATTAGTTTATTAATGTTTGGCATTATCATCATCAAAGAATACAACGTTGTCAAACTAATCTCTTCAATAATATTCTCGTTCCACAACAGATATTCTGCCAGTAATTTTCACAAAGAAAATATATTAAATATGCACCCAATGGATAGCGTGAAAAGTATTATTCAAACAATGGTTAACAATTTATTAGTTTTTGAAAAACAATTTAAAAAAATTGTATTGGTAATAAACTAAAGATTAAATGCCACTAAAATATTCAAATATGGTCGCGGTACATTTTTCAATACATACAGAATCTTCCGAATAGAAAAGGGTCTAATTTTCATGATCACAAGTCGTTAACATATCTCGCTTTTTACAGCTTTGCCCTGCCTTTTTAAAGCATATTTTCTCTCCGAAGAAAAGTTGGTCAAATTTAAATCATTGCTAGTAAAATTTTTCAGATTCGATTACGAATTGTGAGTCTCTAATTATTAGTAGAAAATTACTAATCCGAGTGGTTCAGATACATTCTAATTCAATAGTGAAAAACTAATTCATTCAAAACTGTATATAATAATTTTAAAACAGTTATAAACATGGAAAACATAAAGAAGAGAAAAGTTTAATTAATCAAGTTTAATTATTGTTTTAAAGAGATAAGAAAAATCATAATTTTTTCAATCTTAAAACTAAAATGGATGAATATCTGATGAATATATTAATTGATTACGCATATGCTGGATCTTTATGCGCTACTTTTCAAAAGAGTTCTGTTTTTGATGTTCAAAAAAATGTTTGGTTGGATATTTTCCTATTTTCTATAGAAAATTTCAATCATTTAGCGAACTTTGTAGAAATTGTTAGCCTTGAATAAGCATTAGCTTGAACAAGTTTAAAATTAAGTACATAAGGATGGTTATTTTAATTGCGTAGCGTTTTTCCTGATGAAAAATATACTTTCAAGTCTCTTTCAATAAAAATTCGTGAAATTCAACTAATTGCTTGTGAAATTTTACATATTTTGTGAATAAAAGGTAGGGCACTAAGGATTAGTAAACAATTTCTCATTCCATTATTCGAGATATTTGCCAGTTTAGTAGTGGAAAAAATCTAATTGTTGGATGGAAATAAATAAATTTACAGGAGACTGTATATAATAATTGAAAAAAAGTTATGAATATGGAAAACGTGAAAAATAGACAAGCTTAACAGAACGGCGCGATTGTGTAGCATTTTTAGCTCTATTGAAACAATAAGAAGGCCATATTGAGAAATTGTTAACGTGACATAAAAGAAAAACGTTTTTATTATGTGTGGAAGATAAACTGAAATAATTCAGAAAATGAATTCTGATAATTGACGGTTTTTATTTATAAAAATTTTTAGAAAAATGAAACAAGAGAGTTCATGGAGGACACTAGTTGGCACATACATATATATATATATATATATATATGTTTAAAGTTTGTCATAAGGACAACCGCAGGACTTCGCCGGGAGAGGTGGATCTTAAAAATAAAACAAATTTGGAAAAAAGTAGTTTAACTTTAAAGCAAGTAGTTGAATTTTATTAAACGAAAAACGATAAATATCAGAGAAAAATGTAACAAAACAAGATTAATTCTCAACGAAAAATGTAGTGGTTGATAGCCAAACTGAAAAAGATTTAAATTAAAATAAAAAACAGTGTAATTCATCTGAAAAATTTACAGAAAAATAAATTTTCAACGAAATAGTTCAACTTGCAACCAAGAAGAAGACTTTTTAAGGCAAATGCTAAATCTACAACAGACAAGAACCTATATTTGAACAAGAGTTCAACATTCAACCAAGTGATTGAATTTTCAATCAAAAAGTTGTCTTCTTAAACAATAAAATTAATTCACTACAAAACAAAAGAAATTTCGAACAAAATAGATAGATTATCAAACAAAAAGATGAATTTCTAAGTAAAAATTTAACTGAATTTTTGGTTGACATTTTTTTTTTTAATAGACATTTTATCTTTTTGGTGGCAAATTTATTTGTTTTGGTGAAAATTTCACTATTTTGTGGCAAATTTATTTTATTGGGTTAAAAACTTATTTTCCTAACCGAAAATTAAACTATTTCATCTTTTGTTGAAAACCTATCTTTTTTAGTTGAAAACTCATTTAGTTTGCTGCAAACTATTTTTTTACTAAAAATATAGCTTTTCTATTTTTGCAATGAAATTGATCTTTTTCAGTTTAAAATTCACTCATATTTCTTGATAAGCTTTACTTCCAAATATTCAAAAATGAACTTTTTTAAAAACTTTTTTAAATGAGTTTAACTTTTAAATTAATTAAAAAATTGTGCTAAATGTCGAACTAACTAGATGATTTTTCAACCAAGAGGATGCATTTTTTACAAGACAGTCAACTTTTTTAGCCCAAAAATGTCAATATTCCAGTAAATAAGTAACAAAATTAAATTAAAAAGATAAATTTTCAACTAAGAATGAAATAGTTAAATTTTCGGTTAAAAAATTAATTTTCAAAATAAAGAAAAACCATTTTTCAACGAAATATTTCAATTTTCCACGAAAGGGATAAATGTGTAACTGTAATAATAAAGCTTTTACCAAAAAATTAATTTTCAACGGAGAGGTTCAAATTTTTACCAAGTATTTGAATTTTCAACCAAAATAGATTAATCTTAAACCAAAAAGCTAGAATAGTTCAATTTTTAGTTAAAGAAATTAATTTTGAAGTAAAATGATGAACCTTTACCAACAAAAAATGAATTTTCAGTAAAGTAGTTCAGTTTTTAGACAAGTAGTTGAATTTTAAACCAAAAAGGATGAACCTTTGACAAAATTGTCGAATTTTCAACTTAATCGTTACATTATCAAGCATATAATACAATTTTTTAACCAAAATGGAATAGTTGAATTTGCAACTAAAAAAATTAATTTTTAACAAAAAAATAGGTATTTCTCACCAATGAGATGAACTTGCCGCAGAAATTATAGTAGATAGTAGATAGTAGAAGGGCTTTGGAAATTTGGGAAACTACTTTAAAAATATACAGGTATTAAATTTTTAAATATGAAAGTTATTTGCTACGATTTTTGCGTTTCTGTTGTCCATTTTCTATCAAAAAAATGACCATAAGCAAGTTTATTTATTCAGGCTTTTAGTTCAGAATATTGAAAGCTTACAATATTTAATTAAGTATTGGTTTTAATGATTTTTTCGACTGTAAAATAAAATTATTTTTAAACAATGAGTTTTTGAAAGATTTAAAAATGAAACCATACCATTCTTAATTTTTCGATGTAATATTACCGTGTTTGAAGTGCTTTCAATACAAAGTTGTTTAACTTCAAACAATATAAAGAAAATATAAAATTGTTTAAATTACAGTTTGAAATATTTGAAATGGGGAAGTTATTCAATGTTTCTAATATTTGAAATGATTATGACTTTTTTATATAATGATCTAAGAAGGTCAAAGACTCCACTCATGCATAGAATTAAAAAATTGTAATTGTAATAGATTTGAGCGTTTTCATTATTTTTACTGAAAGCACTGAAACTAACATCAGAAGTCGAAAAGGTTGAAGGTTTTTTTGTTCATTTCAAAAATATTAGTTACCCATTATTAATTTCATTTTGTTTGTTTTAAACTTTAATTACCAAAGTGAACGAACTTAAAACCCATGAATAACAAACAAAATCATCTGTAAATCGTTATCTACTCTTTGACAGAAAATTTTGATTTTTTTAATTCCCGACGCCGCGAAAATGAAAACACCCATTCATACGCATTTTGATTGATATTTTAATTTAGTTGCAGCAGGGCAGATTCTTCATTTTTTAGGATTTCGTAGCCCCGGGCAGAGCTAAATAGTTGAATTTTTTGATGAAACGAGATGAATTCTGAATAAAAAATAGTTGGCTTTTTTATGAGGTTCTACTACTTCAGTCCACATTCAAGTAAAAAAACGAGAAAAAGGGGAATTTTCTTGAAAACAGACCAATGTTTGATTAATTGTGAATTTATTTAGGCACTCGTATCACAAAAATATATTATTATAATAGATAGTCTAGTCTATTCAAGCACCTGCAAAGATTTTACTTTACTAAGCTGGGTTTTTAAATACTATCATAAATTAAATCACTAATAGTGATCACTCGCAGCTGCATCCGACTTTATTAGAAGCACTCGCATTCGCCTGGACATTTTGTCAGGGGAGAGGAAAACTGCAGAAAACCATCTTCCCAAGTACAGCTGGTAAATACACGACTCAGGCATACATCAGGCGTGTCTAGCGAGAAGAAATTAACTCAGAGTTCAAATAGTGAATTCAGACCACTACTTCTATTTGCTCTTTGCTCTTCTTAGCTTGGGGTGCTGATTGCTCTTGTAAAGTATAATGGGAAGTAGAGAGTACAGGTTGAAGACTCACATTCGTAATTTGAGTTGTTTTGACGAAAATTCCTCGAATTTCTTCCTGCTTGACAGGCCTGGCGTACATCACAGACGGTCAACCGTCCGAGTGTTAGCCACGCTCGAAATAACTTAACGTCCGCGGATCGCTCGAGTCGAGATTCACTGCAAAGCTAAGCACTTGGTGGATAGTTCCAATTTTGATTTGGGTCAAAATATGGAGGTTGGTGAGCGCCTTGCCGTACGTAATGTTGATTTTGATGCTGGTCAAGAATTTGATTCGTGTTAAGATGTTTATATGGGTTAGGATTAAGTTGATGGTGAGCATCATTCTGTGGGGCAATAATTTGATTTTGCTGAACATTTTCTCGTCGGTCAGGATTTTCCTCTATCGGATGATACTTCTGTATATTTATCTTATGAGTTCGCTGATAATCTGGATAAGGATTTAGATGTGCATGTTCTTCACCCGGTCGATACGTCCAAAATGGGTCAAGTGTAACTCCCACAATTGCTTTGTGTTGGTTTATAAACAGCAAAAAGTATATGTCATTAAAACGAAGATAGGGGTATGCATGCCAATTGCGAATGATCTCTTCATGATCTGGACGTAGATTTTGACGACCCCAAAGCTTGAGATCTGTACAGGTATCTGACGCACCATCATACTCCACTACATAGTCTAAGCCTTTATAAGTGAAAAAATACTTTGATTCGTCAGGATCCAGACCAAGGGGGTCGTCTATAAAATAAAATAAATGTTTGCGATTCAAAAAAGATCAAAAATCAATCTTTCGGAGCTTTTAACAAATTTTTCAATCCAAATTACTGAATCTTTCAAGGTATAAGATGTGGCAACTTGAAATCGTTACCTCTAAACTTGAGCAAACTTGAAATTATAGAAATTAAATGATTAATCACGTTTCAAAATCAGCAGTGATTTTTAATTGGACTCGATCTAGTGGTACTGATAATTTGACAAAGTAGTGTTGCTCATTCCATTTACATAAAAAAAAATATGTATATAAAGAAATAAATCATTCCATATCATGTGTGAACTGTGCTCCCAAAATAAAATCATCAAGTTCTAGGTAGACCAAAAACTTATGCCATATTGATAATAGATTTATTCATTTACCTGGTTTGTAACCTTCGTACTTCATAGGTGGAAGTTTAGCTCCCAAAAGTATTTTATTATTATTTTCATCTACTTCTACATATATCACGATTTTTATGAGACTTCCCTTGTAGTCTTTAAAAAAGGGTTGGGTCATAAAGTTGCAGGTTACTTTATCTTTTCTAGTTGGAATATTAAAATTGAAACGAAAACCTCTACAATCAACCGCTACATATTTATGGTTAAGCTTTGCTAGCTGCACCTCAATCTTTTTGCCCAAAACATCTATATATGTCATATATGTATCACCGTAACTTCCGTTTCCTCGGTAAGGACTTCTCACATTAACATTACGCTGGGATGAATCTGCTCCGGAAGAAGGTTGCGGTGAAGAATTAAATTCTGTAAAGAAGAGATTATTGTAATTAAGAAAGATTACAGAGACCAAATCCCTCATTTTTTCTATAAACCTCTCTCACTTTTAACCCAATTGAGATGTTTAAGAATAATTTTCTGATTCTGATAGCGTTTATCACCTTTTCCCTAAATCCACCGAAAATTTAATTTTATCAAAAACTTAAAATGTTTGATAAAAAATATAATATGAGCCAAGATGGTGGGGAATTTTTGCAATTAGAACATTTTTCACTACTCGCATGTTCAAATGGATCTTGAATATTTTTCAAATTTTATGCTATTTTTCAAATGTTATAAAATTATGAAAATATTTAAATATTTTGATATTTCAAAAGTTTGAAGAATTTAAAAATTTTCGAATGTTTGAACATTCTCGAAATCTTCAAAATTTTAAAAAATGTCCACTTGGGTAATATTTCATAAAATTTCAGAAAATTTTTAAAATCTCTTGTTAAATAAAAAATTAACAACTTATTTTCCATAAAATTTGTAATTCATAACAAACTAAAAATAAAGTTTGCAAACTCTAATTTTGGAAAATTTTTGAAAATTTAAAAATTTCTTAAATCTTTAAAGATGTTCTAAATTTTATAAAATTTCAAATAATTTTTGGTAAATAGGAAATTTACAATAAATTTTCAAAAATGTGGGTAATTCATGCTAAATTTCTAAATTTGTTTAAATTGTATAAATGTTATAATATTTTTTTAATGTTAAAAAGTTGTGAAACAAAAGTTTGATGATTATGAATATTTTTGAAGATACAAAAATTCTCAAAATTTTCCAAATTCAAGAAATTTCTAGTTTGGTAAGATTCGAACAATTTCATAAAATTTTACAAAAATTTCAAATATTTTAGACAATTTAATAAATTCAATTTAAATTAGAAATTTACCATCAATTTTCCAAAATTGTCGAAATTCATATTAAAATAAAAATAAAATTTCGAAATTCAAATTTGGAAATTTTTTAAAGTTGTTCCCGATATAAAAAATTTCAAATAAATTTTAGTAAATAAGAAATTCACCATAAATTTACAAAAATTTTGGTTATTTATGGTAAATTTCTAAATTGCCAAACTTGATTTTTATTTTAGGCTGTGTCTAGTCGTACCAAATTGTAAAAATATTTTAAAAAATTTAAGAAAATATTAAAATCTTTTCTTAAGTAAGAAAATTTTCGAAAGCTTGCAAATATTAAAAATTTTCAAAGGCTTGCAGTTTGGATTATTTTTTAAATCTTTAAAATTTGTAAAATCCTTATAATCGTACAAAATTTTATAAAATGTCAAACCATTTAATATGAAGTTTGAAAATTTTTTTAAATATGAAAATATTTCGTAATATTCTAAATTGCCAAAACTTGAAAATTTAATGAAATTTTTTAATTTTCATACTATTTTTAAAATTTTATAGAATTTGGAAGATTTAAGAAAATTATGAAATTTCAAAATTTTGAATATTTAAAATATTTTTTGATGTTTGAAGATTCTTTAAATCTTCCAAATTTAATAATTTAAAAAAACTTCAAAATTAAACATAATAATAATACATATATATATATATATATAAGAGATAAGAGATAAGAGATAAGAGATAAGAGATAAGAGATAAGAGATAAGAAATAAGAAATAAGAAATAAGAAATAAGAAATAAGAAATAAGAAATAAGAGATAAGAGATAAGAGATAAGAAATAAGAAATAAGAAATAAGAAATAAGAGATAAGAGATAAGAGATAAGAGATAAGAGATAAGAGATAAGAGATAAGAAATAAGAAATAAGAAATAAGAAAATGTTTAAAAACTTGAAAAGGCTCAAGATTAAAAAAATGCTGTCACCGGTACTTAGACATTCTTTAATGGATTAATATGTGAGCAATATGACTTTTGTGTTCTATCTATAAATGACATAAGTGTTCAGAATCTTTTAAGTACCTTGGAATGAAGAGGTTTGTTATTTGCTCTTGAACGTCTTACTGATTAAAAAATTAGAGTGTCCTTCATTGCTTCAGTTAAGACACATATTTTTAACTACGGCTCTAATTCAATGTCGTACAGGTTGTAATTTATAAAATAAATGCATTATAATTCAATAATAATGACGCTATTTTACAAGGTTTGTACCCATTCTTCTTTTTCAAGGATATTAAATAAAAATTTACCAAATTCAAAAATATATGTCTAATAATAACAATAATGACCAGCCAAATTTTCTTTAAATAAAAATATAATGAAAGAACATCTATCGCTCAGGTGGTTAGCCGCTCGGACTACACGTTAAGCGTCCAGGGTTCGATCCCTGAGTCGGTAACTCTGAAAATTTTCTATGTACTTTTAGCGAGTTTCTGGTAATTCGGATCCCACCTTAACCTGTCGGTTCCGCATCAGGCAAAATGATAATAATAATATATCGCAAAGTGGAAAGGGGTGGTGTCTCACAAATTAATTTTAACAAAAAGAGTTTTTACATTGAATTAATGAAAATCATGATGTAAATGGTTATTTTATAAACAAATTTTATAAATAATTATTTATATCTGGTATTTATAGTGCAATAAATAATGTTCTTTCTACAGTATTTGTGAACAAAAAATGTAATTTTTTACTGGGGAATAACTAGCTTATTATTTAGCAATGATTTCTTGCTATCAATTGATGATAATTGATGTTTCTTAAACAAACTTATTGAAAAAATCTATTATTTGGCTATTTTCTCAGACTCAAAAATTGTTTTTTAACGTAATCTACTGTTAATTGCTTATTTTTGAATTTTTTTAATTGATGTTGTTACTAACAATGAAAATTAATCTTTTTGGTTGAAAATTAATCCGTTTGGTTGAGAATTCAACAATTTTGTTAAAAATTTATGGTTTATGTATGAATTGAGCTGTTTTTAATTTGAAATATTTTATAGTCGAAATATGAACTATTACATTTTTTACTGAGAATCAATATTTTTTATTGAAAATTAGACTACTTAGTTAATATTGAAAAGTTTTTTTTTAATTTATAATTTTGGGTAAAGTTTCATCATTTTCGTTAAAAAATCATTTCTTTGGTTAAGAATTTACCTATTCTCTTAAAAAATTAATTTATTTGTTGAAAATTTGTCTTTTTAGTACACAATTAATTTTCTTGGTTGAAAAATCCTCTTTTTGCTTGAAAATTCAATTATTTGGTCGAACATGCAATTGTTTGGTTGGAATATAGTTTGTTTTGCTAAGAAATTGAAATATTCTATTGAAAATTATTTCTTTTTTTGCTGTTAAAAATTAGTTTCTTTTAACTGAAAATATATCAATTCCATTTTTTGTACAAAATTTATTCTTTTTGGTTGGAAAGTCAACTAGTTGGTCGAAAATTCATGTATTTTCTTGAAAATTTGTTCTTTATGGTAGAAAATTCAAAAATTTATAAAATTCTACGGTTCGGGTTAAAAATGTAACCATTTTGGTCAAAAATTCAATTTTTTGGTTGAAAAAAAAACATTTTTTTAAGAATTTATATTTGCGGGTAAAAAAATCTTATTTTCAGCTGAAAAAGTCAACAATTTAGTCTTTTTTGGATGACTAACTTTTTTAAATTTAACACGAAAATATTTTTTGATTGAAATATCAACTATAACATTTTTGATAACATTTTTCGTTGATTGCTGAGAATTCTTTTTTTTTACTGAAAATTTCACTTTTTCATATTTGGTTAAAGATCTATTTCTTTTTGTTGAAGATTCAACTATATGGTTGAAAATTTATGCAATTTGTTGAAAATTCATCTTTCTGCTTTAAAATTTAATTATTTGGTCGAGAATGCAAATTTTTGGTAAAAATATAATTTTTGTTGCTAAAAAATTCAAATATTGAATTAAAAATTCGTTTTTTTTTTGGAGTTAAAAATTAGACTGTTTTAACTGAAAATATGTCAATTAAATTTGTTGGAAAAAATTTATTCTTTCTAGTTGAAGATTTAACTATTTGGTTGAAAATTCATGTAATTTCTTCGAAATTCGTCTTTTATGGTAGAATATTCAAATTTATTTTTCAAACTCTTCGGTTTGGGTAAAAAATTTAATCATTTTGGTGAAAAATTCAACCTTTTGGTTGAAAATTTATATTTATGGGTTAAAAAATTCGTATTTTCAGGTAAAAAATTTAATAATTGACTTGAAAATTCGTCTTTTTTGGATGACTAACTTTTTCAAATTTAAAATAAAAATATTTCTTGACTGAAATATTAACTATAGTATTTTTCATAACATTTTTCGTTGAGAATTCGTTTTTTACTGAAAGTTCGAATATTCCATTTTTGGTTAAAAATAATAAGAATGTATTCCTTTTTGTCGAAGATTCAACTATTTGGTCGAAAAATCATGCAATTTGTTGAAAATTCATCTTTTGCTTGAAAATTCAATTATTTGGTCGCAAATGCAATTGTTTGGTCAAAATGAATTTTTTTTACTAAGGAATTCAAATATTCTATTTTTTGGAAAAAATTTATTCTTTTTGGTTGAAGATTCAACTATTTGGTTGAAAATTCGTCTAATTTCTTCGAAATTCGTCTTTTATCATGGAATATTCAAATTTATTTTTCAAACTCATCGGCTTGGGTTAAAAATATAATCATTTTGGTCAAAAATTCAACTTTTCGGATGGAAATAAACAATTTCATTAAAAATTTATATTTACCGGTGAAAAAATCGCATTTTCAGCTAAAAGATTCAATAATTGACTTAGGAATTCGTCTTTTTTGGAAGACTGACTTTTTCAAATTTAAAATAAAAATATTTCTTGATTGAAATGTTAACTATAATATTTTTCGTTGAGAATTCTTTTTTTTTTTACTGAAAATTCAACTATTCCATTTTTGGTTAAAAACAATAAAAATGCATGCCTTTTTGTTAAAGATTCAACTGTTTGGTTGAAAATTTATGAAATTTGTTTAAAATTCATCTTTTGCTTAAAAATTCAATTATTTGGTCGAAAATTTATGTATTTTCTTGAAAAATCTTCTTCCATGGTGAAAAGGTCTAATTCAGTTGTAAAACTCTTCGGCTTTGGTAAAAAATTTAACCATTTTGGTCAAAAATTCCACTTTTTAGTTGAAAATAAACAATTTAATCACAAATTTATATTTATGGGTTAAAAACTCGTATTTTTAGCTGAAAAATTCAACAATTTACTTGAAAATTCGTCTTTTTCGGCTGACTTTAACTTTTATAAATTTAAGTCGAAAATATTTTTTGATTGAAATATCAACTATGACATTTTTTATAACATTTTTCGTTGATTGTTGAGATTTCTTTTTTTTTCACTGAAAATTTCACTTTTTCATTTTTGGTTAAAAATGTATTCCTTTTTGTTGAACATTCAACTATATGGTTGAAAATTTATGCAATTTGTTGAAAATTCATCTTTTTGCTTGAAAATTCAATTATTTGGTCGAAAATGCAACTATTTGTATAAAATATAATGTTTTGGCTTAGGAATTCAAATGTTTTATTAAAATTTCGTTTTTTTTTTCTTGTCAAAAATAAGTCTGTTTTAACTGAAAATATCTTAATTCCATTTTTTGGAAAAAATGATCCTTTTTGGTTGAAAATTCAACTATTTGGTTCAAAATTCATGGTTTTTCTTGAAAATTCGTCTTTTATGGTAGAAAATTCAAATATATATGTAAAAGTCTTTGGTTAGGGTCAAAAATTTAACCACTTTGGTCACAAATTCAACTCTTTGGTTGAAAATAAACAATTTCGTTTTTAAACTTAAAATAAAAATATTGTTTTTTTTTAATATAAAATATAACATTTTTCATCACATTTTTCATTCAGAATTCTTTTTTTTTTTAATAAAAATTTAACTATTCCATTTTTGGTTAAAAATTTATCGTTTTTTGTTGAAGATTCCACAATTTGGTTAAAAATGTATGCAATTTGTTAAAAATTTGTTTTTCTCAGTAGAAAATTCATATTTTTCTGTTTAAAATCCAACTTGTACAATTAGTTAAAAACAGCTGGTGTTTATGAATTATTTAAACAATTTTGATAAACAAATTCAAACTTTAACCATTTTTTCATGAATAGGCTTCATTTTTTTCAGAATGAACTAGAAATGTTTTTCCAGGGAGTCCTTGCTATCATATTTTTTATAGTAAGAGTAACTGTTAATTATTTAAACAATTTTTATACACAAATGCACAATTTCACCATTTTTTCGTGAATAGGCTTCATTTTTTTTTGCGGAATCAACTCGAAATGTCTTGTCAAACACTCCTTGCTGTCATATATTTCAAATTGACAGAAGCTATTTAATTCTTTACATGAAAATTAAGCCTTTCCATGAAAAATATTAAAAGTCCTATTTGCTCAAAAAATTGTTTATGTAATCAACAGTTATTGTCTGTATAAAAAATATGGCACTAAAGAGTATTTGGCCAAAAATTTCAAGTTAATTACGCAAAAAAATGAGCCTATTCATAAAAAAATGGTTTAAGTGTGCATATGTTTACAAAAATTGTTTAAATAATTAGAAGAAAGCAGCAATTCTCGAAAAAATTGTAAGCGCACATTATTATTTGTAATTTTTTATACAAAATGCATGAATTTAAAATAGCTAATCATTTTGAATTACGAAAAAATGACTCTTGCTCAACAGTTTGTTTATAACATTATAAACAATTTTTCTACTTACTCTATCCAACTCGATAATTATTTTTAGAGAGTTGTATATATCACATTGAATTATCATTGGTCTTAACTAATTTTTAATTTTCCTAAAAGAAATATCATTGAAAAGTTAGACGAAAAAGAAGGTTTAAACTTTGTTATTAAATAACAAATTTTTGTTTAGTTAAATACATTTCTAAGAAAAAGCATTAAAATCAGTACAAAAAATTATAAGTAATAAATAATAAGTAGTGATTAAATAATTACTGCAACTAGTGTTGAGTAATTGTATATTATTAGGATTTTTTTAAAGTCATAAGACTTTTAATGATTAAGGTGCTTCAAACCTGTCGAGTTTTAGAATAATACAAATACGACTACAAGGATGAATTTTTTCATGTAATATTTTTATCACATAATCTGAAGACTTATACATGTTCAGGAAGAGAGCCTTTTTTTCGAAAAATGGTCTCGATTTTTTTTTTTTTTAATTGAAACGCACTTTGAAACACTGAGCGCCTGTTTTCGGTTCACCCTGGGTACACTCCCAGTGGCGCTTTGCCCATTTCCAGGGGCAAAAAATGCAGTATATTTTCAATTGAAAAAAAAAAAAAAAACGACAACAAGACCATTTTTCAAAAAAGGGCTTTAGTCATACACATGTATAATAGGGTGGCTCAAGAATGTTTTGTCCCATTTTTATGAATAACGCCCATAAATTTGTTCAAAAGAAAAAAGACGTTTTTGTCAATTTTATTCAGAATCCTCAATATTAGCTGAATCGAGTTGGAACTCAAAATTTTTCTTCAAAATTAGCCATAGAATACGAATGAAATATTACATTTGCAATATCACCCCCATAAGTCTGTTTTATAGGGTCCCGAAAAAACCCTATAAGTGAAAAAATGGGTTTTGCGAGTTTTTGGCGTTAATTATGTTTTTTTACGTTTTTTTGAATGCAAATTATTTCTAATACATAAATTATTGTTTAAACAATTTATAATCATTGTTAATGATATTCTCTTAGAATAATGCTAGAAAAATACAGTTTTTTCTGAAATTTTCAACTTTTTGTTCACTTTCCATTTGGAATGAGTTGAATAATTATTTTAAGTTAACGAAATTAGTTGTTTAAACAATTTATTATCATTAATGATATTCTCACTGAATAATGCTAGAAATTGCGTGTTTTCTCTTAAATTTTCAAATTTTTGTCTACCTTTCACTCGAAGTGAGTTAATATTTGATTCAATTTATCAACAATAATTGTTTCTCTCTGATGTTTATTTATCATTTGTTCAAACCTGAAAAAGCAAAGCAAGATTAAACATTTCTGAAGAAAGCGCAACTTTCTAGCACTTATCTGAGATAAAATAGTTATAAACAATAGTAAATTGTTTAAACAACTTTTTCTATCAACTTGCATCAATTATTACCCGCTAAGTGAAAAGTGGGCAAAAAGTTAGAAATTTCAGAAAAAAGACGCACCTATCTGGAATTAATATACATAAAGATAGTTATTAACAATAATACTTTGTTCGAACAATTCTTTTTTCTTGACTTGAATAAATTATTAAATCAGGTTAAGTGCAAAATAGACAAATAGTTGAAAATTTAAGAAAAACCGCAACTTTCGACCATTAAAAAAGGAGAATATTATTATAATAATAATAAATTGTTTTAACAATTATTTTTGTTAACTTGAATTAATTATTGCTTCACTCTAATTAAACAATGGACAAAAGTAAATAATTTAGAGAAAAAAACCGCAACTATCTAGTATTAATATAGAAGAAGATAGCTATAAACAATAATAATTTGTTTTAACAATAAGTTTTGCTATATTAAATTAAATATTAACTCACTCCTATTGAAAAGTGAACAAAAAGTTGAAAATTAAAAAAAAAACGCTTTTTCTAGCATTATTCAAAGAGAATATTATTAAAAATAATAGTAAATTGTTTAAACAATTATGTTTGTTAGCATTGATGAACTATTATCTCTCTCTGATTGAAAATTGGGCAAAAAATGAAAAATTTTGGAAAAAACCGCAACTTTCCACCACTAAGAAAAGAGAATTATATCAAAAATAATAAGAAATTGTTTAAATAATTATTTTTGTTAACTTGAAATAATTATTACTTCACTCTAATTGAAAAATATACAAAAGTTGAAAAATTTAGGAAAAAGCAACTATCTAGTAATAATATAGAAGAAGATAGCTATAAGCAATAATAATTTGTTTAAACAATTATTTTTTCTATAATTAATTAAATGTTAACTCACTCCAACTATAAAGTGGAGAAAAAGTGAAAATTTCAGAGAAAACCGCAATGTCTAGCATTATTCAAAGATAATATTATTAACAATAATAATAAATTGTTTAAACAATTATGTTCGTTAACATGAATGAACTAATATCTCTTTCTGAGTGAGAATTGGACAAAAAGTGGAAATTTTGTTTAAAAACCGCGACTTTCTATCTCCATTGTAAGAAAAAATTGCTAAAACAGTAATAAATTGTTTAAACAATTAATTCAAATATCTAATTATCAGTCTGAAGTAGTGTTTTATGTATCAGAAGCAATTTAAATAAAAAAAATCATAATGAGCGAAAAAACACTCGCAAAACTCATTTTTACACTTATGGGGTTTTTTGGGACCCTATGAAACAGACTTATGGAGGTGATATTTTAAAAATAATATTTTATTTATATTAATCTTCTGGTTGGAAACTTACCTATTTAATTGAGAATTCATTTTTTGGATATCATTTTTTTTAAATTTGTCTTTTTGGCATAAAATTATTACTTGAAAATTTATCTTTTTGGTTGAAAATTCATTATATTTAGTTGAAAAGTCATCTTTTTCGTAGAAAATTAATCTTCTGGGTGCAGAATTTATCTTTTTGGTTGAAAAATTAGTTTTATTTTTTTTGTGAAAATTAATTTTTCAACTGAAAATGTAATTATTGCATTTTTGATTAATTCTTTTGTAGTTTAAAATTCATTTATTTATTTGAAAATTCTTATTTTTGGCTTGAAAATTGAACATTTTGTCAGAAATTGTTTTTCTTGATTAATTGCAAAATTATTCTTGATTAACAATTCCTCTTTATTTTCCATTTTTTGTTGAAAATTGGTGTTTTTCAGTATAAAATTAATATTATCAGTTGAAAGTTCATCTTTTCGGTTAAACATTCATTTCTTTGTTTTAAAATATAACTATTGTGTGGAAATTCTGGTTTTCTTTTGCAAAAAAATTAATTTTGAAACTGAAAATTGGACTATTCTATTTTTAGTGGAAGAATCATATATTTTATTTAGAATTCCTCCTTTTTGGGTAGAAAAACAATCTCCTTGGTAGAAAATTTATCTTTTTGGTTAAAAAATAAAATATTTGGATGAAGTTTCATTTTTTTAAAAGATTTATTATTTTAGTTAAAGATTCACTTCTTTGTGGAAATTCAGTTGTTTTTGAGGGAAAATTAATTTTTTTAACTGAAAATTTGACTATTTTAGTTTTAGTTGAAAAATCATACATTTTCTTGAAATATCGTCTTTTTTTGTAAGAAAATTATTTTTTTTTGACTGAAAATTGGACTTCTTATTTTTTGTTAGAAAATCAATCTTTTGGTTAAAAAATAATATATTTTTCAAAATTCTTTTTTTTTAAATAGAAAATTAATCTTCTTAGTGGAAATATCATCTATTTGGTAGAAAATATAACTATTTTGTGAAGATTCTATTTTGTTGCTAAAGCAATAATTTTGATTAGATGAAAATCTCACTGTTTTTTTTTTTAGTTTAAGAATTAACTATTTGACATAAAAATCATATACTTCTTTGAAAAATCGTCTTTTTTAATAGAAAAATAATCTTTTTGGTGAAAAATTTATCTCATTGGATGAAGAATCATCATTTCAGTTTAAGATTCATTCTTTTAGTTAAAGATTTAACTATTTCGTTTGAAATACGTCTTTTTGGGTCTGAAAATTGAATGATTTTGATTAAAAATGTATCTTTTCTAGTCAAAAATTCATTTATTTAGTTGAAATTAGCTTTTTTTTTTAATAGAAAAGTAATCTTTTTGATGAAAAATTTATCTCATTGGTTGAAGAATCATCATTTCAGTTAAAGATTCATTCTTTTAGTTAAAGATTTAACTATTTCGTTTGAAATACGTCTTTTTGGGTCTGAAAATTGAATGAGTTTGAGTAAAAATTTATCTTTTCTAGTCAAAAATTCATTTATTTAGTTGAGAATTCGTTTTTTTTTTTTGAGCTTAAAAATATAAAATTTTCGATGATGCTAATTGTGAAGAGAAATGTTGAGTTTCAACTTGATTCAGCAAATATTGAGGATTCTCAATAAAATTTACAAAACCGTATTTTTTTCTTATGGGAAATCCGTGTTAAATTTCATTTGGCTTTCATTTTGTCAAGAAAAAAAAATAATAAAAAATGACACTTGATGGAAAAATCTAATCTTACCCTATCCACTTGCGCCTCTCCATTATAGCAGTAAGTGCATTACATATGTTTTTCTATTGCACAAGTAACCTCTGCGAGCATAAATACTGAATTCCATCGCCAGGTGTGGACTTTATATCAGCTTTAAAAAGCAATAAAAATCTAGTTTGTGTCTCTTTTTTTCAAACAAGATTCAAGGATGTATTCTGTCAATGACTCAGAGTACTTACATATAAACGTACAATTTTCATTTAGAAGTCATTATCAAATTGACATTTCTTAAACATTATTATTTGAAAAGTATTAAAAATTAAGTTTAATTTTTACTTAAACTATTATCAGTTTCTCTATAAATCATCGAAATTCTACTACAATAATTTTCATTGCATTTTTTTCATTATTTTGTAGAAAATTTAACAATTCATTCAAGAAGTTATCAGTTTAGTTATTAACATTTTTGATTTGTGTAAACTATTATTTTTTTCAACCCAAATGAATTATTAAGTCACTCCAAGTGAAAGTTAGACAAATAGTTAAAAATTTAAGAAAAAACCACAACATTCAAAAATTCAACTGTTTTGTAGAAAATTCGTCAATTCCATTGCAATTTTTTTTCTTGCTTGGCTGTAAAATCTTCCTTGGTTCAGAGTGAATTTTTTAACTGAAAATGTAACTATTCCATTTTTGGTTGATTCTTCTTTTTTGTGAGAAACTAAACTTAATTATTTTGTTAAAAATCCTTTTTTTTCGTAGGTTTATCTTCTTATTGTAGATTCCAAATTTAAATCTTACGATAGAAAATTCAACTATTTGACTGAAAATGTAACTTTTTTGTTGAAAGTTTTTTTAAATAAATTTTTGTATCTGAAAATTTGACTCTTAAATTTTGGCTTAGAATTTTATGTTTTTCAGTTCATCAATTTTTTTTTTAAATTATTATTTTTTGTTTAAAATTCTCCTCTTTTGATCGAAAATTCAACTAATTGGTTAAAAATTCATTTATTTTGTTAAATTTTTGTTTGAGGTAAAATTATCTTCTATTTTCAGATTCTTAATTAAACTCTTTTGATAGAAAATTAAACTACTTGGCTGAAAACCTAAATCTTTTGCTTAATTTTTTTTTAACATTTGTAACTGAAAATTGGACTATTCCATTTTGCCTTGAAAATAGATCTTTTTCAGCTATTAATACAACTTTTTTGTTAAAATTAGTATTTTCAGTTGAAAATTCTCCTCTTTTGATAGCAAATTCAACTATTTGGTTGACAATTCATTTATTTAGTTGAAAAACCATTTTTTTTAATTCTTTATAACTGAAAATTCAACTATTCCATTTTGGCTCGAAAATTGATCTTCTTTAGTTAAAAATTCAACTATTTTGTTGAGAATTAGCATCTTTGGTTCATAATTTGCCTCTTTTGATAGAAAATTCAACTATTTTACTGAAAACTTTAATCATTTTTTTTTTTTTTTTTTTTATAAACTTTTGTAACTGAAAATGGGACTATTTCATTTTGGCTTGAAAATAGATCCTTTTTAGTGCAACTTTTTCGTTGAAAATTCGTTTATTTTGTTAAAAAAAATTTTTTCTTGTGTTAAAATTATTTTTTAATTCTATGTTCCAAATTTAACTCTTTTGATAAAGAATTAAACTACTTGGCTGAAAATTGAAGTATTTTTCTAATTTTTTGAAAATTATTTTTTATAACTGAAAATTCAACTATTCCATTTTGGATCGAAAATTCATCTTTTTTAGTCAAGAATTGAACTATTTCGTTAAAAATTTATCTTCGGTTTAAAATTGTCCTATTTTAATAGAAAATTTAACTATTTGGTTGAAAATTCATTTATTTCGTTAGAAATTATTTTTTTTTGTGGTAAAATTATTTTATGATTTTATGTTCTAAATTTTACTTTTCTGATGAAAAATTAAACGACGTCGCTGAAAATTTATAAATTTGTCTTATTTTTTTTAAATTATTGTTTACAACTGCAAAGTCAACTATTCCATTTTGGCTCGAAAATTGATCTTCTTTAGTCAAAAATTTAACCATTTTGTTAAAAAATAGTATTTTTTGTTTGAAAAGTTCCTCTTTTGATAGAAAATTCAACTATTTGGTTGAAAATTCATTTATTTTGTTAGAAATTATTTTGTTTTTTTGTGGTAGAATTATTTTCTGATTTTATGTTCTAACTTTAACTCTGTTGAGGAACAAAGTAAACGACTCGGCTGAAAATTTAAGCATTTTTCTAATTTTCTTTTAAATTATTTTTTATAACAGAAAATTCAACTATTCCCTTTTGGATCTCTTTTAATAGAAAATTCAACTACTTGGTTGAAAATTCATTTATTTTGTTAGAAATTATTTTTTTTGTGGTAAAATTATTTGCTGATTTTATGTTCTAAATTTTACTCTTCTGATAAAAAATTAAACGACGTCGCTGACAATTTTTAAATTTTTCTAATTTTTTAAACATTATTTTTTATAACTGCAAATTCAACTATTCCATTTTGGCTCGTAAAATGATCTTTTTTAGTCAAAAATTCAACTGTTTTGTTAAAAATTGGTATCTTTGGTTTAAAATTTTCCTCTTTCTATAGAAAATGCAACTAATTGCTTAAAAATTCATTTGTTTTGTTAAATTTTTGTTTGCGGTAAAATTCTCTTCTGATTTTAGATTCTTAATTAAACTCTTTTGATAAAAAATTAAACTACTTGGCTAAAAACCTAAATCTTTTGTTTAATTTTTTTTGAACTTTTGTAACTGAAAATTTGACTATTCCATTTTAGCTTGAAAATAGATCTTTTTTAGTTACTGATAAAACTTTGTTGTTAAAATTAGTATTTTTGGTTAAAAATTCTCTTGTTTTGATAGAAAAAAAGCTATTTGGTTGAAAACTCATTTATTTTGTTAGACATTTTTTTTGTGGTAAAATTATTTAATGATTATATGTTCTAAATTTTACTTTTCTGATAAAAAATTAAACGAGGACGCTGAAAATTTAGAAACTTTCCTAATTTTTTTAAAATTATTGTTTATAACTGCAACTTCAACTATTCCATTTTGACTTGAAAATAGATCTTTTCTAGTTAATATTACAACTTTTTTGTTAAAATTAATATTTTTAGTTTAAAATTTTCCTCTTTTGATAGAAAATTCAACTATTTGGTTGAAAATGCATTTATTTTTATGAAAAAAAAAAATTTCTGTGGTAAAATTATTTTCTGATTTTACGTTCTAAATTTAACTTTTTTGATAAAAAATTGGACGACTTGGCTGAAACTTTAACAATTTTTCTAATTTTTTTAAAAATTATTTTTTATAATTGCAAATTCAACTATTACATTTTGACTCAAAAATTGATCTTCTTTAGTCAAAAATTCAACTATTTTGTTAAAAAATATTATTTTTGGTTTAAAATATTCCTCTTTCGATAGAAAATTCAACTATTTGACTGAAAACTTAACTCTTTTGTTTAATTTTTTTTTCATGACCTTTTGTAACTGAAAATTTGACTTTTCCATTTTGGCGTAAAAATATATCTTTTTCAGTTAATAATACAACTTTTTTGTTGAAATTGGTATTTTTGGTTCAAAATTTTCCTCTTTTGATATAAAATCCAAATCTTTGGTTGAAAATTCATTTATTTAGTTAAAAAAAATTTTTTTTTTCGGGTAAAATTGTTTTCTAATTTTATGTTCTAAATTCAACACCTTCGAGAAAAAATTAAATGACTTGCCTGAAAATTTAACAGTTTTTCTAATTTTTTTTAAATGATTTTTTATACTTGAAAATTCAACTATTCCATTGTGGGTTGAAAATTGTTCTTCTTTAGTTAAAAATTGACTGTTTTGTTGCAAATTAGCATTTTTGGTTCAAAATTTTTCTCTTTTGAAATAAAATTCATCTATTTAGTTGAAAATGTAACTATTTAGCTGAAAATATGTGTTTTTTGTTACAAATGAATTTTTGTATCTAAAAATTTAACTATTCCATTTTGGGTTGAAAATTGACATTTTTAATTAGAAATTCAACTATTTACTTGAAAATTTATTTAGTTTGTTAAACATTTTTTTTTTATTAAAATGATCTTACCATATGAAAGTTCATCTTTTTGGTTGAAAATTCAACTTTAATATTTGGTTCAAAATTTTGTTGAAACTACAATAATTAAAAAAAAAGTAATTTGAAATTTTTAAAATTGAATTATTCGGTTGAATTTTTTTTCAATCGAAAATAATGGTTTCAAATGAAAATTTAACTATTTCATTTTGGGTTGAAAACTGATGTTCTTAGTGAAAAATGCAAATATTTTGCTTGAAGATTCACTTATTTTGTTGAAAATTCTTTTTTCTTTTTTTTTAAGTACATTAATTTTCTTTTATGAAAATTTATGTTTTTGATTGAAAATTGATCTTTATTAATTAGCAGATAATTTGATTATTTTGTTTCAACTTCAACCATTTTTTTTTAAGTCCATACCTTTTGATTCAAAATTCAACTATTTTGCCAAAAATAAATATTTTTATTTTTAAATTCAACTCTTTTCATAGAAGATTCAGCTTTTTGGCTGAAAATTTAACTATTTTGTCGAAACTTGTTGTTTTTTTTTTGTTGGAAGTAAATTTTTGTAAATGAAAATTAAATTATTCTATTTTGGGGTAAAAGTTAATTCTTCTTAGTTTAGAATTCATTAATTTGGCTTAAAAAATTTTTGTTTGTATTACATTTTTCTCAGTATACAAAAATGTATCTTTTTAAATCAAAATTTAACTTTATTATTTGATTGCAAATTTAACTATTTTCCTGAAATTTCCAAACAATTTCTTTAAAACGTCATAATTTATATTCAAAAATTCGACTAGTTTGTTAAAAATGCACTTTTTCTGATAGAGAAATAAACTATTTGGTTGAAAATTTATTTATTTTGTTGAAAATTCTTGTTTTTTTAGTAAATTCTTCTTCTTATACGAAAATTCATCTTTTTGGTTTGAAATTCAACTTGATTATTTAGTTAAACAATAAATTATTTTCTTGAAACTTGAACCATTTTTTTCAAAAGTCACACATTTTGCTTAATAATTCATCTATTTTGTTGAAAGTTCGTATTTTTGGTTCAAAATTAAACTCTTTTGACAAATAAAATTTAACCATTCAGTTGGCTTGAAAAGTGATCTTTTTTTGTTAAGAAATACAAATTTTTTGTTGAAAATTAATATTTTTGTTTGAAAATTCTCCACTTTTGATAGGAAATTCAACTATTTGTGAAAATCCGTGTTTTTGTTTCAAAATTAACCTCTTTTGATAGAAAATTCAACTATTTGGTTGAAAATTAATTTTTTTGGTTGAAAATTAAAATTTGCGGGTTGAAAAATCAACAGGTTAAAATCTAACCAATTTGTTAAATATTCATTTTTGTTGTTGAAACTTCTTTTTTTTTAATGAAAATTTTAAATATTCACTTTTTTGTTTAAAATTGATCTTTTGAATTCATTTGCTTCGTCATTTTTTGAGTGGAAAATTAATCTTCTTATTTGAAAATTCATCTGTTTGGGTGAAAATTCAATTTTATTCTTTGGATGAAAGTTTAATTATTTTGTTGAAACTTTAACAATTTTTTTAAAAAGTCCCACTTTTTTCAAAATTCAACCCTCAGATGAAAATTCAACAACTTGGTGAAAAATTGAACAACTTTGTTAAAAATTCATAATATAATTATATTAATAACTAAATAAAAAAATATCAAATAATATGATTCAAAAATTAATTTAATAAATGATGATACATCAATAAATAAAAAACAAAATTTTTGATTTATTTATATTTTATCAATCTCTTGCACAACTCCCAATCTATTATAAGAGAATGGCGGTCAAAAATGTTGCCTATCATATTATGAGGCTCATTATGCCTCGACCAAACAAGATTAGATTGTCGATCTTATATACATACAATATGTGGAAATACCTTATACATACCAGAGCATTTTCTTGAATAACAAAAAATTATCTTCCTCTCAAAGATTTCCAATTTAAGCTAACCAATTTGATGAATTAGTTATATAAATTTAGCAGCAAGGCCAAAGTTACACAATATTCTCAAACCAATTTTCAACCAAAAACGGAATAGTTACATTTTAAGCCGAAAAAATTTATTTTCAGGAATAGGAATTTTTTAGCGCAATAGTTCAATTTTCAACCAAGTAGTAGAATTTTCAACTAAAAAACAGAAATTCTCAATGAAGATTTGATTATTTGATACTTCAACAAAGGCAGATTAATTTTTAACCAAACACTAGCATTTTTAATAAAAAGTTAGCAAAATTCTACTAGAAATCAATTTTTAAACAAACAAAAAAAGTTCAAGAAAAGAGTTGCATTTTCAAACAAGAACAATTTTAAAGTCGGTAAATGAAAATCATTTATAATGTGGAATTCTCAAGCTGAATAGACAAATTTTCAACCAAATAGTTGAATTGAATTTTTTAGGAAAAAAATCAATTTTCAATCAAATACTTGAAATTTTTGACTAATAAAAATCAATTTTCAACCAAACAGTTGCGAAAATAAAATAGTTGAATTTTCATTTTAAAAAATAATTTTCAACTGAAAAAAACCACAAATTTTTAACTGAATAGTTACATTTTTTATCAAAAGAGTTAAATTTTGAACCAAAAATACGAACTTTCAATAAAATAGTGAATTATTAAGCAAAAAGTATGACTTTTCAAAAAATAGTTCAATTATCAAGTCTAACTACATAATAAAGTAGAATTCTAACCCAAAAAGATGAATTTTCGTACAAGAAGAAGATTTTAATACAAAAAGAAAAAGAATTTTCAACAAAATAAATAAATTTTCAACCAAATAGTTGATTTTTCTATTAGAAAAAGTGAATTTTTAACAAAATAGTCGAATTTTTAAATATAAAGTATGACTTTTTAAAGAAATCGTATTGAAGTTTCAGAAAAATAATTAAATTTTCAATCAAATATTAAAGTTGAATTTTAATTTAAAAAGATACATTTTTGTATACTAAGAAAGATTCAACACAAAAAAAAATTTAAACAAAATTAACGAATTTTTAATTAAAACACATTAATTTTAAACCCAAAATGGAATAGTTTAATTTTCATTACAAAAATTTACTTTCGACAAAAAAATTTTTTTTTCACAAAATTGCTAAATTTTCAGCCAAATAGCTGAGTTTTCTATCAAAAAATTTGAATTTACGAACAAAAATACTTATTTTTGACAAAATAGTTGAATGTCAAACCAAAAGGTATGGATTAAATAAAATGATTGAAGTTGAGAAAAATATCAAATTATCTGCTAATTAATAAAGTTCAATTTTCAACCAAAAACATAAATTTTCATATAAAAAAATTAATGTACTACAAAAAAAGAAAAAAGAATTTTCAACAAAATAAGTGAATTTTCAAGCAAAATACTTGCATTTTTCACTAAAAAAGTTCAATTTACAACACAAAATGAAATAGTTCAATTTTCATTGGAAACTATTATTTTCGTTTGAAAAAAATTCAACCGAACAGTTCAATTTTAAACCAAATGTATGACTTTTTTTTTAATTGTCGTAGTTTCAACAACATTTTCAACCAAATAGTAAAGTTAAATTTTTCACCAAAAATATGAACTGTCATATAATAAGAGAATTTTAATACAAAAAAAAATGTTTAACAAACTAAATAAATTTTCAAGTAAATAGTTAAATTTTTAATTAAAAACCTCAATTTTTATCCCAAAATGGAATAGTTAAATTTTTAGCTACTAAAATTCATTTGTAACAAAAAAAAAACACAAATTTTCAACAAAATAGTTACATTTTCAACAAAATAGTTGAATTTTCTATCAAAAGAGGCAAATTTTAACAAAAAAATGAAAATTTTCAACAAAATACTTGCATTTTTGACTGTCAGCCAAGTCGTTTACTTTGTCCTCAAAAGAGTTAAATTTAGAACATAAAATCAGAAAATAATTTTACCACAGAAAAAAAAATTGTTTACAAAATAAACGAATTTTCTATCAAAAGAGGAGAATTTTTAACAAAAAATACTAATTTTAACACAAAATTTGTAATAGTAACTAAAAAAGATCTGTTTCAAGCCAAAATGAAATAGTCAAATTTTGAGTTAAAAAAGTTTACAAAAGAAAAAAAAATAAAACATATAAGTTAAGTTTTCAGCCAAATAGTTGAATTTTCTATCAAATGAAATGCTAGAATCTAAAATCAGAAGATAATTTTCCCAGAAAAAAAATCATATTTTTTAACAAAATAAATGAATTTTTAACCAAATAGTTAAATTTCTCACACAAAAAACGAATTTTTCACAAAATGGTTGAATTTTCTGTCAAAAGTCTTGAATTTTGAGCAGAAAATATGAATTTTCAACCAAATAGTTGATTTATTAACTAAAAAAACATAAATTTTTAAGCAAAATGGAATAGTTACATTTTCAGTTACAAAAATTCACTTTAAACAAAAAGCAAAAAGAATTTTTGAAGAAATAGTTAAATTTTTAAGCAAATAGTTGAATTTTCTATCAAAAGAGGAGAATTTTGAACCAAAAATATTAACTTTATAAAAAAATTTGGTATAGGTTAAACAAAATAATTAAATTTTCAACCCTATAATAAAATTGAAATTTCAACCAAAAAGATGAATTTTCGTATGAAAAAAAAATAATTACAAAGAAAGGATTTCTAACAAAATAAACGAATGTTCAATGAAATAGTTGAATTTTTAGCTAAAAAAAGTTTAACTCAAAACGCAAAATGGAATAGTTAAATTTACAGTTATAAAAATCTATTTTCAAACAAAAAAATGAATTTTCAACCAAATAAGTTAATTTTCAACCAAGCAGTTAAATTTTCTGTTGAAAGACTTGAATTTCAAACAAAAAATACGGATTTTTAACAAAATAGTTGAATTTTTAACCAAAAAGGATGTCTTTAAAAAAATGTAAAGGTTCAACAAAATAATTAAATTTTCAAGTAAATAATAAAATTGAATTTTCGTATAAAAAGAAAAATTTATCACAAAAACAAAAGGATTCTCAACAAAATAAATGAATGTTCAACCAAATAGTTGACTTTTTAACTAAAAAGGGTTAACTCAACCCCCAAAATGTAAAATTTAAATTTTCAGTAGCAAAAATTGTTTTTCAACAAAATAATTGAAGTTTCAAACAAATAGATGAACTTTCTGTTAAAAGACTTGAAATTTAAACCAAATATAAAAATTTTCAACAAAATAGTTGAATTATTAAACAAAAAGTATGATTTAAAAAAAAGGTTGAAGTTTCAAGAAAATAATTAAATTTTCAAACAAATAAAAAAGTTAAATATACAACCAAAAAGATAAATTTTCGTATCAGAAGATAACGTAATTCTGTTCCAATGGATTAGGAGTTGTGCAAAATACAATTTAAATAAATCAAAATTATTGCTTGACGTGCGTTATCTTAGTGAGCAAACTCTTCCTTATCACTTGAAATTTTAATTGGCGAAATTAATTGATCATAGAAGGTCGTGAAAAAATTACATAAAGTTTCTTTTTCTCAAAATTTTGAAAAATTTTGCCCCTTTTTACTTGGTTCTGCAAGTTTTGACCAATCACAACAAGATTTTCATTTTAAATAAACAACCGTTTAATTTAATCGAAAAAAAGAATATACCAAAAGAGATATTTCTACAAAACAGTTAAATTTTCAAACTAATAATTGAATCTTCAACCAAAAAGATGAATTTTCATCCAAGAAGATTAATTCTCTACTAAAAAAATCAACTAATTTTCGACAAATTGCATTAATTTTCAACCATGCAATTGAATTTCGAAAGTAAAGATCAAATATGAACCAAAAATGGAATGGTTAAATTCTCATTTAAAAAAATTGTTTTTCAATTTAAAAACGAATTTTCGACAAGACAGTGGAATTTTCCATAAGGCAGTTAAAGTTTACGCCAAACAGTTCAATTTTTAAGAAAAAAGATGAATTTTCCACTAAAATTATGGATCTCTAACAACAATAAAATAATTTTTTAATATACAGTTCAACTTTTAACCGAATAGTTTTATTTTCGACCTAAAAAGATCAATTCTTAAGAAAAACTTAAAGTTTGATATTTTAACGATGGAAAGGTTTTTATTTTAAATAAAATAACCGTTGAATTAAACAAAAAAAAAAAAATTTCTACGAAAAGAGATGAATTTTAAAATAAAAAAGGCGAATTTTCAACAAGAGTTGTATTTTCAACCAAGAAAGATTTTGCAGTTAATATTAAAACAAACTTTGATCAAAAATCTAATGGATATTTCCGCCAATTTTTAATAAATTGATCTAAAAATTTCCAGAAATCTTCCTTCAATAGTGAGGAACAAATATCTCACTGGAAGTTGTTTCAATTTTAAGGTTCACTCGATACTTTTCTTTGCCGAATCTAAAAAAACGTGCTCACCGCCAGACCTCAATTTCCAATTAATTTTTATTAATCATTTGGCAGTGTTGACTTTTTTCTTCATCTTGTGAGATTGGCTAGGGTATGATGTATGCGTATACCAAACTTTAAACAGTTTCAATCATATTTTCCTGAGTAAAGGCGATTTATGTTTTAAAGAATAATTAAATTTGGGAAAAATATTTCCCCACTTTTCAATTTTATTATTAAAAATATACATCGGGAAGAATAACTTTAAATAGAAAAAAGTTCCATTTCAATATTCTCTAAAAGTCCATATTTTTTTTATTTAATTTTTTGAACTTTAAGATTTGGATATTACAAGACGACGGAACAATTTTGTTTATTTGTTAAATTTTCAACCAAAGAGGTAAACCTTCATTCAAACAAACAAACAAATAAAAAAATAATAATTTTCAACAAAGTAGTTTAACTTTTAGCCACGCTGTTGAATTTTCAATTAAAAAAGATCAGTTTTCAGCAAGATAGTTCAAATATTTCTACCAAAGAGATGAATTTTTAACTAAAAATATGAATCTTCAACAAAAGATGATTCCTGAACAAAGAAAACTTCTATTAAAAAAATTTCTTAACCAAAAATTTCAAACAAAATGGTTGAATTCTCAAGCCAATTACGTAAATGAATGAAGCCCCCCCCCCCCCCTTGAGATGTTACGTAATTTAATTACGGTCCCTAATGTGAATCATGAACTTTTTGCAACTCCAAGCGCTTCTAATCTTAATCTCGATCTCAATGATTAAATCTGTGATTCTTTTCAACTTAATAATGAACACCTTAAAAAAATTTTTATTGAGATTGTCATTGAATTTTGAACATAAATGCAATTTAACCCTTCCGCTGTGAACGGGGGTCTATGAGACCCAGCGAAATTTACTACGGCGGTTACTCCGAAATCAGAAAAGGGTCCAAGCTCTATCCCTACCCTAAAAAATTGTATGCAGGTAGTGAATCCAAGGGCGAAGTGACAACGGTTCGGGGCTACTTTAACCAGCGCAGTAAATGGTGGAACTGTAAGTAGGGTCTGAGAGACCCCCGTTTACAGTGAACGTTTACTTTTTGTGGAGGTAAGTAAAATTTTTTCTCCAAGTTTTGAGTTATTTTGACCCTATTTTACCGTATATAAAGTTTTATGCGACTTTATAATGTTTAAAATATGTTTTAGTCAAAAGAAATTATATTTTCTATTAAACAGTTCTACTCACATAGGTAACTATTTTTTAGTAGAAATTCGCATGAAAATTAAGCATTTCTTTTTGCAATAGCATATTTCTATTTATTTTATCCTTAATTTTGTACCTTAAACTTTAATTTGACCGGTTTTATTATACATTTCATTAATTTGTTGCAAAGTTGTAACTGTTTAAACAATATCGTACATGGTCCCTATTTTTAATTGTTTGTATGCAATAATTTGTTTCAAAAAAATATTTTCTTGTTACTGTTCGACTGATCCATAAAGTAGAAGGTCTAATGATGTTGTATAAATTTTGCCAGATTTTTCCTATCACTTTAACAAATAAAAAAACCCTTGGGTCTCACAGACTCCCGTTTACAGCGACAAGATGCAAAAAAGCGTTAACAACGAAAGGGTTAATATTATTCCATAATGAAATTGTAAAATCAGCTGTTTTAAATACTTATTCTATATATCAATGTTCATTGTTTCCTTAATGATGAATTATTAATAATAATTAATAATTAATTAATTATTTCAAGTCTCTACATATATACATAACAGATTGTAAATAAAAGTTCTCTAATCTTCTATTTTACCTTCTTGAATTTTCAATACTTTAACGTGAAAAGTGTGAAATTTCAAATAATTTAAATTCGAAATTGCTGAATGGCGAAAGCTTTAAATTTGAAAATGCTCATTTTTTTCAATTTGAAATTTAAAAACATTTCTCAATGATTCTATTGGAACAGTTTATTCAGCGTCTCGAATGAAAAGGTTCATTTGTGTAAATATGTGTAAATGTTTACTATTGGTATTCTAATTTTGAGGAATAATTTCTACTTGCCAATTTGTAAAGGATACATCATCCTTTATTTGCATTTCAAATAGAAAAAACGTACATAAAAAGCTTCTGTTTGCAAAGTTTAAATACTACGAGTATGTTAACTTGTAATAAATTCTAAAATTCAAAGTACAAGTATGCTACAAAGGTTAGAGTGAGTGATGATAATCATTTTTTTAAATCGAGTAACTCTGTCGAACAAATTCCAGTTAATACCTTTATAGGTCAAAGTGTAATTGGAAACAGCGAGGCTTGTTATTTTTCTGAACTTAATTTTGAAATAGGCTTCTCGGTCAAAATGATACTTTGGCAGTTTATCAATTTCACATGATATGAAAAGGTAGAGGTAGTAGTAGTTGTTTAGTAGAAGGTTAGGCTTTGCTTCTACTCCAAGACTCCTGTTCACGGCATATACCAATTTCCCGACGAGCAATCGAGGATTCGCATCCATGCTAAATTTACGTGATGTGATAAGAAATGATAAAAAATCATTATTAGCAGACATAAACCCTTTTCAGTAATAATTATATTACTGTAAAAATAGAAAATTTCCCTATATTGGAGCAAATTATTACTCACAAAGCATAATAATTTAATAATAACCCACCACCTCTATACGAGGGCTGTTTGATAAGCCAGTGAATTTTTGAATTTTTTTGCGCAGTAACTTTAAATGCACCACTGATCCCGTCAACGCCATCTATGAATAAACTACTGTTAAATTTTAAGCAATCTGGGTCATTTATTTTGTGTTTGATAGCCATTTAAAGAAGAGAACCTCGTGAATGTTAACGAAAATGGAAAAAAGTGAATTTCGTGTGCTGATTAAGCATTATTTTTGGCTTAAAAAACCATCACTGAAACAAAGGAAAGGCTCGATAAATACTATGGGAACTCTGCACTATCAATTTGAATTGTTAAGAAGTGGTTTACTGAGATCCGTTGTGGTCACACCAGCACAAGTGACATTCGTCCATAAGCGCAACCGTGTGCCCACTTCAAAGGAGTGTTTGCCGATGTTCAGCCGCAATCCGAACGAGTTTTTGCTTCGTTTCCTAACCTTGGACGAAACATGGATCCACCACAACACACCAGAGACCAAGGAACAATAAAAAAAGTGGATTTCTCCGGGTGAACGTGCACCGAAGAAAGCCAAGGTGGGTCTATCCGCCAACAAGGTCATGGCCACAGTTTTTTGGGATGCACGCGGTATCATTCACATCGATTACCTTCAGGGTGAACACGTGTGTAGTCACGATGGCAAAAATCCGTTAATTGGGCTACGAACTGCTACCTCATCTAGCATATTCTCCAGATTTAGCCCCCTTCGACTATTTCATGTTTCCAAACCTGAAGAAATGGCCGGGCGGTAAGCGATTTGGGTCGAATGAAGAGCTCATCACCGAAACAAACGCCTATTTTGAGGGCCTTGAGAAAACCTATTATTTGGAAGGAATACAAAAATTGCAAATACGCTGGACTAAATGTATCGAGCTAAAAGGAGATTATGTTAAGAAGCGAAACGCTCATTTGCCGAAAAAAAAAAACCTTTTAGTCGAAAAGTCACTGACTTATCAAACAGCCCTCGTAGTATGCGTGCACAGGAGAAAAGAGAAAGAGGGAGATGGAGAAGAATAAGGAAATGGGCAGAGGAAAAAGATTAGAGGTTGCTCCTAATAGAGGGGACTTGAATGCATGGATCGGAGAACAAGGATGAGAGGTATGGGATAGAGAAAAGGAGATGCTCATAAGAACTTCGAAGCAATAGGAAATGGATCGGGAGTGTAGGATGCTTCTGGACTTGTTAGGGGAGGCAAGATGGTTCATTTATAACGGCAATACCAAGGGTGATGAAGAAGGGAGATGTACGTACGCGGGTATAGGGGACATCGTCATAGATTACATTCTGGGAGAAGAAAGGATCAGAAAGTTGGTGGTTAGAATGGAAGTAGGAGACGTGATAGGCTCAGAACACTTTCCGGTGATCGCGATAATGAGATGTCGTGGCCCAAAGGGTGGGAGGTGAAAGAGCGACGAGAAGCTGAATGTGGGAATGTGGGGGAGGAAATGTTAAGAGAATTTAGAGAAATACAGAAAGCGAGGAAATAGGGTGTTTGGAAGAGGAAGGAGTAGACAATCTGCCAGAAAATCTCAAATGAGTGATTTATAAGGTAAGGGAAGAGTTGAGACCAAGAGAAGAAAAAGGAGGGGTTAGGAGAGTTTTTTGGGACGATGAATGCAGGGAAAGCAAAGATAGGATGAAGGAGGGTGTAAGAAAATGGAGGAAAGAGGAAATGGAAAAAGGCGAACTCAACACGAGAAAGAAAGAGAGCACGAAAGAATGATAAAGGAGAAAAGACAGAAGGAGAAAGAAAGGCACATGGAAGAGGTAGAGAAAGCGGTGAAGGAAGGGAGGGAATGGGAAGTGATAAGCAGGGAAAGAGGAGAAAGAAGAGGCATACATGAAGAAATAGGAATGAAAGAGTGGACGAATCACTTCAAGGGGCTGTTAGGATGAGTAGAAAATAGGGTAAAGGGAGAAAAGCGGCATAAGGAGACGAGGACAGCGAAAACGAGATCAGTAGGGAAGAGGTGAATGAGGCGATTGCTCGGTTGAAAAGAAATGAGACAACAGGGGAAGATGGCTTGGAAAATGAAGCACTGAAATATGGAGGATTAGGAGTGAGTGAAGAGATGTGGAAGAATTGCAATAAAGTATGGAAAGGAGAAGGGTGGCCGGAGGAATGGAAGACAGGGCTGGTAGTACCATTGATTGAGAAATGAAAGGTCAAAATGTTAGAGGAATATAGAGGGATAACACTTATGTCTTTGAGATATAACATTTATGCGGAAGTGCTTAGAAGGAGGCTAGAAACACAGGTAGAAGAAAAGGGAAGTATACCACACAATCAAACGGGATTTATAAAAGGGATGAGAGCCACAGATAACATCTACGTGCTCAACTATCTAGTGAATAGAAACCTAGGGCGAAAGGAAAAGAAACTAGTCGCACTGTCGATTTTGAGGTGGCATTTGACTCAGTTAACAGGAGAGTGTTATGGGCAGCCATGAAAGAGAAAGGAGTAGACGAAGGATTAATAGAGAGGATAAAAGAAATATTTGTGGAAACTAAGATAAGGGTGAAGATAAGAGACAAGAAAGGAGAGGAATTCTGGACAGGAAGGGTGCTCAGGCAAGGGTGCCCATTGAGCCCACTTCTGTTTAGTATTCTTCTGGCAGATTTAGAGGAGAAGTTGGAGCGGAAAGGGAAGGGGGGACAACGTTAGGAACAGGCAAAGTGTACTCGCTAGCATATGCAGATGATGTAGTTCTAGTTGCGGATGATGAAAGAGGTATGAATCTGATGATGAGAGTGTTCGAAGACCATGTGAGAGAAAAGGGTTCAACAGTGAATGTGAACAAGACTAAGATTATGTGCTTAAGAAATAAAAAGGGTAGAGTAGAGTACGAATGGAAGATAAATAACGTAGTGGTGGAGTTGGTGGAGGAATTTTGCTACCTAGTCTTTTGGTTCGAAACGAGAGGAGGAAGCGAACTACAGGTGAAAAAGAGATTAGAATGCGCGAGCAAAGTAATGGGACAAGTATGGGGTATACGAAAAACAAGGTTCAAGGACGACTGGAAGATGAGAGTGTGGATCTTTGATGTGTAAGTATGGTCAGTGTCAAGCTATGGAGTGGAAATTTGGGGATGGAAAGAACATAAGAGAGTGGAAAGTTTGCATGTGAGATTTTTTAGATGGGTTATGGGATTAAGTTGGAGCTGCCCAGGTTATATGCTAAGCTAAGAGAGGGTATAAGAGCATGTAGGTATTGGATGAATGAAGAAGAGAATCTGTGTAGAGTATGTAGGTATGAGCAGCAAACATGGTTACATGTGTTCGAGAGGTGTACAGGTGACGAAGGGGGAGGGGAGAATATAGAAGAGAGAATTAAATGGAATATGAATGAAAATGGTCAGGGGGAGGGATGGATGAAGAAGCTGGAAGATCTGAGAGAGAAATGTGGTTGCACAGCGTAGAAAAAAAAGCCAAAAAATGACTCCTAAACAAGGAGAATTACGAAGTAGTATTGCGCAATAGAGTCCACTTTTCAGATTGATAATGGTAAGAGGAAATGGAAGCCCAGGGCAAAGTCGCAAGCGTTTAGAAATAAGAATAATAATTTTAAGACGACATGTAGCAAATAGTTATTAAGGTAGTATAAGTCTTGTTTGTACGAATATATGTAATTGTTATGTAAAGACTCTCAAATCCGTAAAAGGGAGAGAGTATAAACAAATAAAGAAAGAAGAAAGAATCATGTTTTTCGCAAACTTTATGTGATATGATTGTTAATTATTTTATTCCAAATGTTCGGCAAGTATATTAAAAAATGGAAGTATGAGCGGGGATTTTTGAACTGAAAATGTCATTTTTGCGCAAAAAAACATCATAAAATAAAAATATATAATTTTTTCCGTATAAAAGGCATTAAAAAAATTACTATTTGCATAATTTTTGAAGATTATTGAAGGAAATTATATTTATAAATATTTTAATGAATAACAAATAAATTAATAAATCAATTTCAGGCAGCGAGAATCAAACACACAACCGTCCAGCTATGAAAACGGAGCGCTATTGTCTGAGCAGGGTCCCACTGGGAGCAACTGCCATCTATAAAATTCACACCGGATTCCAGTAGAACCATGCTAAATCAAACCTATGGCCACGTCTCACGACCGCAAGATGGGTGGCCACGGGGCATGACGACATCGCAACGACCAGCTGGCGAAAATCTCGTGTGTCTTGAGGACACGGACAGACCCAAGGATACTATCATTCTGCACCCATCTCGCAAGTGTCTTGGCAAGTTTTTATTACGCGGGTATCACAAGGACAATTACTTTAACCGAATATTTTGGGTACAGTCGCTGCAGTTCCTTTTTATGAACTTGATAACTCTCCCCCTTTTCCTTCTCCCTGGCAGTGAAAATTGGAGAACAATGTCAGACTTCGAGAGTGCAATGGAGACTGCTGTCTAAAAATAGCAGTTCCAGAAAATTTGGTACTTCTTGTCTTGGACAATTGACTCGATCTCCCTCGAAGCGTCCGGCAGGACGTGTTCGCGGCCAGCACCATAAAAGCGACAAAGATGGTAATAAAATAACTCTTAGGGCCGCATTAGGTCTGCAGAGAAACGTCCTTCCCGCGTCAGGGGGAAACCAAAAGTTTGCTCCTTCGACAAGGACTGATCGTCTACATTTCTTTGAAAGTTTCCGTCCATTTTCTTGTCGAGTAGCTGTTGGCGGAATTTCGTAACCTCTGCTTTCTTCACTTGGATTTTTAGAAGTGAGGCATCGAGATGGAGTAATGCACTTTCCTCGCATCCGATGTTAAAATTCAGGCCAAGTGTCTCGGCCGACTGCTCCGCGGCTCTGTGGAGGAACGCCCCTTTGCCAATCATCTAGTGTTTCCTGACCATTTTTAGGATAGGATCTCTTCCATTTACGACAATGTAGGCTGTACCCAGAACAAGTCGGTTATGAAGACACTGGAGATTAATAAGTCCGTGCCCGTCTTGACGGTGTGAAATGTATAAATTCGGAACAGACAAATTGGCATGCAAGCTCTTCTGCATATGCATGATCTTACGCATGGCGATGTCAAGGTTCGTAAGCTTGTTCTTCGTGCATTAAAACACCTCCAACGAGTAGAGGAGAAACAGGACGGCATGCATGTTAGTCGCGGATAACTTGATTAACGCCGACAGATTTGAAGACCGAATCTGTCAAAGAAACGCTTGTATCTGCTTCGAAAAAGCTCCTTCTCTGCTGATACGTCCTGAATGCAGCTTTGAGGCACGCCCAGGTATTTATAGGTCACTTCCGTGTCAAGATGTCTAATATCACTTATATTAACAAGTTCAGGGTCGCCGGTAACGCCAGTAAGCCTTCCTCGTTTCAGATTAACCTTGGCACACTTTTCCAATCCAAAGTCCATACTATTCTCTCCTGTGTACCCCTTAACGATATTCAAAGCACTTTGAAGTTGGCTTACACTAGAAGCATAGGTCTTCAGGTCTTCCATATAAAATACATGAGTGATGTTATGCTCTCGATGAATAGGTTCGCCGCAAAGGTACCCAGGAGAATTGCGTAGTGCGAGAGATAGTGGCAGACGTGTGATGCAAAACAGTAGAGGGCTTATTGTGTCGCTCTGAAAAACGCCCTTCTAGAAGGTGACACTGTTCTTTGTTACACGATAATTTCCAGACGAAACAGTAAATATAGTTTTCCGAAGGGGCATCAATCTCTCTATGCATCTCACTATGTGTGGATGAACCTTCAAACTTTCCAACAGACAGATGTTAAGTCAATGAGAGGTTGAATCGAAAGCTTTCCGGCAGTCAATCCAGGCCATCGAAATGACAGGACGCACCTGTCAATTAGCAGGTTCTCTCGGCAGCCTGCTACACCTTTTGTTCGAGGAACATTGTTCGTACATCTCTCGTCATACAGGTCCGATTCTCTGAATAATCCTGTCGTTCAGGATAGCTGTAAAGATCTTTAACAGCGTGTTCAGACAAGTTATTTGCCTGTAGTTCCCTAAGCTCGACTACTTGCCTTTCTTCGGTAGGAGATCCTAACATCATCCTAACATCAGCGTCTGGGGAATGGGCGTCTGGGACTTTAAATATAAGGTAAATATGCAGGCCAGATGTTTGTGCGTAGAAGTAAACTTCTTACACTAGAAGTTCTTGATATCGTCTGGTCCTGCAGCGGAAAAGTTCTTCGTGCCCCTAAGTGCTTTTTTCACGTTTTCGGCAGTCATTGATGGACATTCCTCCTCAGATGCTATGAGGCTGTTTTTCAATTCCAGGATTTTCAGGATCTTGTATACCTCTCTCCAAAAGGTCTCTCTCGAGGTCTCATCCGGCTTTTATAGATTATTTATCCCTCTTCTGTATTCTCCTCCTTGCGTCAGATAACACCCGTATTTCGTCAACAATGTGCCACTTGATTATCAGCAGCTCTAAGTTGTTCAGTGTGTGATACTAGATCCTCAGTTCGTGGGCAAACTAGCCTTCTATTTCAATCAGGCAAAGCTCTCGCCGTACCATAAACTGGACAATTGATGGTCCAGAGTTCGGACTTTTCCGAAATATCTTTGCAAAGGAAGGCATCAATTTAAGCCAGATCTTGGGGCTTAGGAAAAACCTGGATGTTAATGTTCCTCCTTGTCCTCCTCTTCGTCTGCGGCTTGTTCATAAAGCGATTGGAGGAGCACTCTGCGTACATATACAGTTTTCGAGAGGTAGACAGCTTGAGTTCGCAAAGACTGATGCGGAACGTGCTGAAGCTCTGGGTGTTTCTGGCACCACAGAGGGTGCAAACGCGCCATATAGCATCCTTCAACAGGGAAAGTTCTGGCATCGTAGCAGACCAGCAAGTCATTCTTGAGTTGATTCGTCCACTCAATGTGAACGTTTCACCTGTTCGTCGTAGTGTTTCCATCTAAATTATTTTCAGCACCCGAACTCTAGGATGATCGTCACTGTTTGCCGACCCATTGTCAGGTGCTCTGCACGTTCGATCGTTTTGAACCGTATCCACAACTTTTTGGTGGTTTGCTAGTGTCACCATTTATTTTCCCTAGCTGCTCGTGGGAACAACAATCATAACACTAAACATGGTTGTAGTAAGTACGGTTCAAAACAATCGAATGCGCAGGGTGCCCGACAATGGATCAGACAACAATGCCGACTACCCTAAAGTTAGTGGATCCAATCAAGATAGAGTCAATGCGATGGACCGGCAAAATCTCAATACTTCTGAGAGGACGGATCGACTCAGGGATGACTTGTTAAAGAGTTGTGTAAGCGGAGAGTCTACTCAACCGTAGCCAGAACAAGCCGGCAATAGAGAAAGAAAGGCGAAACTAAGACCAAACGCGGGCAGGCATTGAATAGAGGATGAGCGATGCCTTAGGACCAGGAGAAACATCAATGTCCAGGTTTCTCTCAAGCCCAAAGATCTGGCTGAACTGGATGACAAACTTCGTGGAGATTTTTCCGAAGAGTTTGACCTCTGGCCTATGAATTGTAGTGTGTGTAATGCAAGGAGAACTTTGAGGGATGCAACAAGTATAACAAAACCAACGGCTGATCATAAGACCAAAAGACGAATGTATCAACTCAACGCAAAGATAGCCTGGTCAAGATAGTACGCGTCCGGCATTCAGTGTGTGATTGACTACATAACATGTGGCAGGAATTTCACTGCCAGGTTCCGACAGTTCGCACGCGAACTGCGGATCCGTCATCACATACTCAACAAGTCAAAGCTGCTGACCATCAGGCAAGATATTGTTGACAGAATATGTGTACTATCTGACGCTAGGAGAAGTCCAGAGCGGAGGGAGAGGTGGGTCAGAGAAAATGAGTAGTTTTTCTCTGACCCATTTCGACTCTTCCAAGACCCTCTAGTTACTGCCGACCACCCGCCCAAACCAGAGGAGATCGAGGCATTTTCGAGAGAAGTCTACGAAGTCCAGCATCCACTACAAGAAAAATCAAAGAACATAAATATCTTCAAGCAGCTGTGCAGTGCCCTCATAAAATCTGAGGAGGAATGCCCACCTCTCACTGCAGAGGGGGTGAAAAAAAGTATTGAGAGGCATGAAGAACTATGCCGCTCCGAGACCAGATGGGCCTCCCATAGACCTATCGCCTGTCTGTTGGAAAGCTTAGAGGCTCAGTCAAACATCGTGAGGTGCATACAGAGATTAATACGCTATTTCCAAGGGTACTTCTGCGGCAAACCGGGAAATCGAAGGCATAAGATCACTTATGTATTTTACATGGATGATCTCAAGATCTATGATAAAAATAAAGAGCAACTAGATCAAGCTCTATGGATTGTCAAAGAGATGAATTTGAAGCAAGGAAAACTTAATGGCATCTGCGAGGACCCTGAACTCGTCGACGGAAGCGCTGCACGACACATTGGCGTTGGAGAAACCTGTACATACTTGGACGTTCCACAAAGCCGAATTTAGATTTGGTCCTCCGAACTGTCGGCGAGGAACAAAGTATATGCGACGAACGTGGTTGCCGTCCTAGTAGTACTCTATTCATTTGAAGTGGTTCCATGGACGAAGGAGGCTGCTGAAACGCTTGGGCTTGACTTCAATATCAGGGGTGAGCAAAATGCATCAAAAATTATCCATCCCGAGTACTCACGCTGAAGTCCTGGATGAAGAAAGCACAGTAGGAAAACTTTCGCGAACACCTCCTCGACAAGAGGATGCACAGCATCTTCCACAGAAATGTTCAGGATCAGTCGATGTCGCACGAGCTAAAGTTTGCTCTCCTCATATCGCCCGGATTGAGAGCGGGCACGAAGGGTTTCATTTTGGCGTGTCAAGACGATGTCATTTCAACTTTAGCATACCGTCGCCACATTTTAAGCCAAGACATTCGCGAAGATAGCTAAAAAGCATACCATTCACACCCTTAGCATCTAGGATACATACTATCTAGTTGTGCAACTCATGCGGGAACCGCGTACATCCAAAGGCACAATGCGGCACTAAGTGTACTGTAATACCATTTCTGTTATTCTTACGCAATTAGCCCTGATACCGCTCCGCTAAACGCTCCTAGGGAAATAGAGTCAATTGTCGTAAATGAGAAGTGCCGCATATACTGGAACTTCATATTCTTGACAAATCTTTCTGTCGCACACTCGAGGCCTGACATAGTTCTCCTTAATTTCGACAAACAAACTATGTTCGTTGTCGAATTTTCGGCACCTTTCGACAAGAACATCACAGCCGAAAAGAAGGAAAGGTATAAAGTTCTTATAAGGGGGTAGCGGCGGTTATTTGGAATATTCTGTTAGATAAGTCGTCTGATCATCGGTGTCAACAAAATGCTAAGACGCTTGCGAGAAAGATGCAGAAGGCGGTCATCCTTGGGTCGCTCCGTGTCCTCAGAGTGCACGAAACTTTTACCGGATCGTCGTATTGAGTCCATCGCAGACTGTAACTGCCCATCTCACGGTCGCAATCCCGCGGTTGTCCTTATGAAAAACTTTTAATAATATATATTATATTATAACTGTAATAAGCTTTCATTACAAAAATTATTAACTGCAACTAAAAATTACAATAGGCGTTCTCCCCTTATAAATATTAGGATGATCCAAAAAATGCTTTTTTTTAGTTAGCACTTTTTTCAACCTGCAGTACAAATTTTGCAAACTGAGATCATCATATTTTTGGCCAAATTTGCGATTTCTAAAGCAACAACATTTTTTCAGAAAAATATTGCTGGTATTCTGCTTTTAAAAATGTTAAATCTAATCATAAGAAACAAACTAAAAAATTGTATTAATTTCCAAAAAAAGTAAGACGAAAGATTTGACTTTTTAACAACTTCGTAACATTATTTTTATGGTAAAGAATATTAAGCTATTGAATAAAATTATGTGAATGATATAATGAAAGTTTATTTCCATCTTATAATCACGAAAACTTTTTTTTTAATCATTTAATTTTTTTAAAGTTTACAGTAAGATTAATCATCATTTCAACTTAGGTAACCTAGCTGACAACAAAAAACTTCATTCAAATAAAAGACACTACAAGCTTATTTAAATTCTTTTCTTTATATAATTTTGTCTTGAAAACATGATATTTAGTTTCGCTATCATAATTATAAGTTAATATTTTCAAGCGTTGTATAGTTGCATGCCTAAGTTGTGAAGATATTTATTGATAGAGCACCAAATATTATAAAAGGATCAATCCATTTCCTGAATATAAGAGTTGCATGGTGGTCTAACGATTTCCATGAAACTTTGAAACTGTAGTTTTGGTAGAGCAAAGTTAATGACTAAGATGGTTTTTCGAATTTTTTTAAATTCAGGGAGTTACAAGATTTTGAATTTTGAGACCCAACTTGTTTGGAGACGCTATATCTCCCAAGTTGCTAATTGAATGTAAATGATTTTTGAGTGTGTAGCGTATAGTTTATAGGCGTTTTTAATTCTATTCCAATACAAACAAATTTTCAAAAAGGGGCTCAAAAACAATTTTGTTCTGTTTTTTGCTTAAAATTATGTTTTTTACTATTATATAGCCCAGTTTTGGTTCTGACCTTCGGCTCAAATCCAGGTTTTCCGAACGTAAACATTCAGGGCCGTGTGAACACTAACAGTGAACTTGCCCAATGTGACGCAACCTAACGCAATTATTTCCCAAGGACGTTAGAAGACAGCGCTGTTTCGCTACGCTACTAAAGGCACATCCTCCCGTTCCGGCCCCGCGACTCCTCTCATCCAAAGCTGCCGCGTGGCGTCATTTCTCGGAAGGCTCCCATCAAGTTTCTTCTTATCCAAGTTGGACTGTATTTAGTGCGGCCGCGTGGCTTCACTAACATCGCATAATGAATGGCACAGTGGGGCGACATCAAAGAACAAAGTTCAAAGTAACTTTTAGAATGCAATTCTTAACCGATTTGGATTTTCATTTTTAGAAAAATTTATAATTAAATTTAGAATTTATTTGTGGAAGCAATATTGAAATTTTTGTTTAAAATTTTATGTTAATTCAAATATTGAACTAGTGTCACTTTTTCCCTCTTTCTTCTTTTTGCAAGAAAAACTTTTTCACGCTTATTCCGGCTTATTCCGGCACAGTAACTGCACAGTGCCGGCAAGCTCTGCGGATAGATCAGCAGACCAGTCCGTAGATCCTGAGACAGATGCGGGTGCACATGTTGCTCATCACGCCCTCAAGCCCTGCCGGCACGGCATGCTCGCATCCTGCCGTTAGCAAACGGCCTGATGCTGAAAACGCTCTTAGTATCCTACAGGTCCTGCAGCTCGGCTGCAATTACTGTGCGCTCACAAGATAACATGTACGCCATGTCTGCGATCTACTGACAGTGTGCCTGTATTGTGTGTCAACACGGCCTGATGCTGAAATGCTGCAGCATAATTTTTATCTGGGCTAGAAGTAAAAAATATTTTATTACCTTATAATATTTGAAAAAAAAGAGATTAATTTGAGAGTTTTTCAGTGGAATCACCTTAAACTGAATCAGATAATCAAGTTTAATTTCAGAAACTGTCAAATAGTAGATGATACATACAATTTTGAAAAACTCCAATATGGGGACAAGTTATGTAGCTGTATCAACTACCGATCGGCATTTCGTGAACTTTTGAACAATCTAGATGCCGAGTTCTAGAACAAGCTCGAGAATAATCCAATGAAAATGGTGGCCTGATTACATTTTACAATAAAATTTAAATATTCGTTGATTTTACAATTTTATTTTAAATTGGGATTTATAGACATCTTAGATTTTTCCAAAATTTTGGCTATCACCGACAATTGTATAGTTTCTCAAAATGAACTTGCTTATCAACTTTAAGAGCCGTCCATTGAAAAGTGGAAAAATTTATCAATTTTTTCAAATCTGACAAGTCGCCATCTTAATTTTTTCAAAATCTACAATTTAAATATGGAGTCAAACATTTTTGATTTTTAAGACAATATATTTATAGGTCAAAAGTTCCCATCTAATATATGTAAATTTTTTATTTTACATTGACATCTTCAGATATTAAAAATTTAAATTGTTGTAAAAGGATCTTAGACCATGTTCTTCCTAATATTATAAAAGAATACTTTACAACATTTTTAAATTTCGAAAAGGGACACTTTTAAAATTTGTTCATATTATGATCGAATTCGTTACAAATCAGGAAAATTCTACATTCGTAGTCGCAGAATGTCTCAGCGACGAAATATGTTGTTTTCAGAGAAAATGATGCGAACCGTAAGTGTTGCAGTTTAAAAATCTGATTTAAAGTGATGCAGTTTTAAATGCGACAGCTTAAAGTGTTGGAGTTTGAAGTGCTACAGTTTAAAGTTCTATAGTTTGAAGTCCTACAGTTTAAAGTGCTGCAGTTTGAACTGCGAAAGTTTTTCATTTTTTTTGTAGAAGATTAAAATATTGAGAAATAATTTACGCACTTTCTGTGGAAGTGGGCCTAAAACGGCAATATCCATTAAACTCACGTCGTCTTCCTGTCTAACCAAGACTCCAGGATCGTTTACCGCAATCCTTCAGAGCCTGGCTTAGCGGCCAGTACACTGTACCTCGGCAACCTCCTGTTTACCTGCTTGGCTATCGATGTGGCTTCCTCTTCGGGTCCGGGGTTTTTCCTACATGCAGCACAGAGTTAGCACTGGGACACACTCCGCCGCCCTGTGGCCATCTTTCCCACGCCTCCAGCAGTTCTTGTCCCGGTAAGGACGCTCACACTTCGCTGCTATGTGGTCGTCGCCTTGACAGTGATAGCATCGGATAGCCTCTTTCTCCTACCTTACCCTGTAGAACACACATCTAACCTTGAGGTGTCATGTACGGAGCAGCTTCGAGGCGGTGCATGGAAAAAACTGAGAGTACGAAATGTTGCAGGTAATCGGGCAAGCAGGGTAAACGCGAGGTGGTTACTCCAAACTGCGTAAACTTTCCGTGCTGAATTTCAAATATCTCCGAAGGACTCCGCTAGAGCCAACACTTTGCAGGCATGGAACAATGGAAAGTTTATATCAGTTTGGAATAATCAGCTGATTATTACCCTTCTTGAACGATTACCTGCAACGTTTCGTTCCCCCAGTTTCTGCTGTTCCCCCTCGGCTATTTTCACGTAGGCCTTTAAGCATCCTTGATAGGCTTTTTACATTATGATAACTTTCGTTTCTCCAATATTGGATTCCCCAAAGTGCCTTTACCGTTTGGATCCAAACAACTCCGATTCCTTCCGATCGATTACGAACGAATTTAAAATCTGTTTCCGGCTGATTCCGACCTTTTGGTTGAAAGCTAAATCCAGTCCGAATGATTCCGTCCGATTGCGATTAATTCTTACCGAAATATCATTGCGAATGGCATTGAATGATTCCGTGCTTATCAGAATGATTTTGCTTTAAGGAGTTTTGCGACAACCTCATAACAATTGAGGATGAATGTCCATCAATCACTGCCGAAGAGGTGAAAAAAGCACATAGAGGTACGGAGAATTTTTCCGCTGGAGGACCAGATGGTATCAAGAACTTGTGGTGGAAGAAGTTTACTTCTACACATTAACATCTGGCTTGCATATTCACCTTGTATTTAGTGGTAGTATTATATTTATATATATTATATTTAGCACTGGCTGGTATTAGGACGCACCATACTCCTACCGAAAAAAGGCAATTTGTCCAACCCAGAGAATTACAGGCCAATAACTCGTTCGAACACACTGTACAAGATCTTCACAGCTATCCTGAACAACAGGATTGTCCGACGAATTAAGCCTGTGTGGCGAGAGATGTACGAACAACGTGGCTTGAAAAAAGGTGTAGCGGGATGTCGAGAGAAACTGCTAATTGACAGGTGCGTCTGTAAAGACGCTGCAGCCCATCAGCGCGCCCTAACAATGGTCTGGATTGACTACCGGTATTTTATATGGATGACCTGAAGATCTATGCCTCTGGTAAAAGCAAACTTCAAACTGCTATAAATATCGTCAAGAAGTACACAGTAGAGATTGGGATGGACTTTGGATTGGATGAATGTGCCCAAATTCATCTGAAGAAAGGAAAGATTGTTGACGTTCCCAATGACACTTAGCTCATGGATATAACTGTTATTAGACGTCTTGAAACTGGAGAGAACCATATATACGTCGGCGTGCCTCAAAGCCGTATTCAAGACGTAACATCAGTTGAAGAGTCTCTCCGAAGTACACCGAGAGAATATATTTACTTTTCTCGTATGATCTCGTCTCACGCTACGTTTGCATGGATTATTTCAAACTATGACAGCACACATTCATAATAATTTAGTGTAGAGGTAACGCTATACAAAATACGTATAATGCCATGCTTTTGAAGTCTAAACTGTATGTTCTGAAAGTAACAACGACACGCGTTTAATGTACAAACGAGCCTTGAACGCATGGAGACCATACTATTTTAGTATGGATTACAAGCGTTCGAAGTGAGATTACGCTCATCATATTTATTCACTCGTTGCTCACCTTACTATAATAATATGGAGTTGTAGAGTTTCGAGTATGAGACCTGTCGTGCGTTAAATTCTACGTTATTGTACATTAAAAGCATGTCAGCTGTAAAAATTCCTGAAGAACAAGTAGGAGCGTAGTGATACTTTTCCATGGATGTTGTTTTGAATTTTTAGTACGAACTTTAAGCTATTAATGCCCGAAATTCATAACGTCACAGCATGAATAGGTCAAGCATCAAATCTATGGATTTCTCATACATAAAATGTAAGTATGTTCTCTTAATGCAGATACAAGCATCTTGTCCGGCCGATTTGGTCTTCAAATCTGTCGGCGTTGAACAAGGTATCTGCATAAAATTTTGCATATCAATTCGTATGTTCCGCGATTATACATCTCATGCTGTCAAGGCGGACGCGGACTTCTGAATCTCCAATGTCTTCATAACCAAATTGTTCTAAGTACAGCTTAAATCGTTGCAAATGGAAAATATCCTCTCCTAAAAATGGTCAGGAATCACGAGATGATTCGCAAAGGAGCGTTCCTTTACAAAGCCGCGGGGCAGGCGGCTGAGACCCTTGGCCTGAATTTCAACATTAGAAGTGAGGAAAGTGCATTACTCCATCTAGATGCATCGCTTCTGAAAGCTGAAGTGAAGAAAGCAGAAGTTGAAAAATTCCACCAACAGCTACTCGACATGAAAATGCGCGGAAATTTTCACAGGAATGTCGAAAAACAGTCCTTGTCGAAGGAGCAAACTTTTGCTTTTCTCAAATCATCAGGGCTTAATTCAGGTACAGAGGGATTAATTTTCGCAAGCCAGGACGGTGTCATTTCCACCTTAGTATACCGTGGCTGCTTCTTATGTCAAGTAGTTCCCAGTGATAGGTTCAAAGCGTGTCATGCACACGCAGATTACCTAGAACACATACTATTTGCGTGCACCACCCATGCTGGAACAACGTATATCTACAGACGTAATGCGGCCCTAAGAGTGCTTTATCACCATCTTTGTCGCTCTTACGGTGTAGGCCGCGACCGGGCCCTACTAAACGCTCCGAGGGAGATAGAGTCAATTTTCCAAAACGAGAAGTGCCAAATTTTCTAGAACTACGATTTCCGGATAGCAGTCTCCGTTACACACTCGAAGTCTGACATTGTTCACCAAGACTTCGAGAAACGAACCATATTCATTACCGAATTCTCGGCTCCGGCCGACTACAACACCACTGCCAAGGAAAAGGAAAATGAGGAGTTAAAAGGGAGTTACAACGACTGTACCCAAAATAATCGGTTAAAGTAATTGCCCTTGTCATCGGTGCTCTCGGAGGTGTGAAACTATCACTGATTCGTAACCTTAAAGCCATTTCCAATACCGTGAGAGCGACAAAGATGTTAATAGAGCGCTCTTAGAGCCGCATTATGTCCGTAGATATACGTCGTTCCTGCGAGGGTGGGACAACCCGATAGTGTGTGTTCTAGGTACTCAGCGTGTGCATGACACACTCTGTACCTATCGCTGGGAACTTCTTGACATAAGATGCGTTCACGGTATGCTAAGGTGGAAGTGACACCGTCCTGGCATGCGAAAATAAAACCCTATGTACATGAATTAAGCCCTGATGATCTGAGGAAAGCAGAAGTTTGCTCCTTCGACAAGGACTGTTTTTCTACATTTCTGTGAAAGTATCCGTGCATTTTCTTGTCGAGTAGCTGTTGGTGAAATTTTTCAACCTTTGCTTCCTTCACTTCGGCTTTTAGAAGTGAAGCATCTAGATGAAGTAATGCACTTTCCTCACTTCTGATTTTAAAATTCAGACCAAGTGTCTCAGCCGCCTCCTCCACGGCTTTGTAAAGTAAGGCTCCGTTGTCAATCATTGGATATTCAGAAGTCCGCTTCCGCCTTGACAGCGTGAGATGTATAATCGCGGAACAGACGAATTGATATACAAGCTTTTATGCATGTGCATGATCTTACTTTTTGGTGGTTAGATGATGTTATTGTTGTTCTCACGAGCAGCTAGGGAAAGGGTTTGTCCATTCTTGAAGAGCCCCGCATGTAAGGATAAGGCTGCATACTCCGAGAGGTCGCCCGGTATCCCAGAGACACCGTTTAAGACACCTCGCGCAGGTGCCATTCAGCTTTCGGCACGGTTGTTACGCATTCGCGTAGGGGTTATTCCTTCAGGCCCATCCCTGGACAATTGTCCGCGACTGCTTATTAATAATTGTAACCATATTCAGCAGCAACCCTTGGCACAGGGATCCTCTATCCGCAACCCTAGGACGCGTTCGGTGGCTTTGTCATAGGCCCTTCGGTTCGATTCTAAAGGAATCGAGACCTGAATATACAGTAAATTCTCCAACATTTCAGCGTCCTTGAAACATAGGGATTCGTTATTTTCAATGCTGGAGGGGGCCTTACCCTTAGCGCGAGTGGGCAGTTTATTTTTATCGACGACACTCATTGGCTGTCCCGTTCTTGTATCGATGCGTCGCCGGTCGTTACTTTTTCAGCCGGACAGCGCGGGTGATTTGAAATCAATAATAAATACTATCAATAATAACACAAATAAATACACCCGACATTCCTAGATCTGCCATCCACACATCACTACTTTACCACCGAGCAATTCACGCCTACCCCGAAAGGGAAACGGCTTAATGATATAATAATGATAACACTTTCATCTCTAAAACCGTTTAAGAAAAAATATTATCCTATCAAAACCGTTTAAGATGCGAAAATTTTGGCCCGATCATTGGTCAAGCAATTTTAGAAAATAAATAAAAGGGGCATTACTTCAAATAATTATATAAGAGCATTGAAAAACATTTTTGAAAAAAATTGATTGTATAATTTAAATTTAAAACACACGCTTTTTCTGACAATTGTTATTACATTCCGTACATAGGATATGCGTCAATATTTTCTAATAATGTATTTAAATAAGTATTTGTATACCATTAAATAAAATAAAATGTATTCTATCAATGAAACATTTTGAAGAGGAATAATAAATAATAATAAAATGTACATAAAATAGAAATTAAAAAAATATAATTTTTACCCACGGGAAGGGTATAAAATGGCATTGTTGGGGGCATGGTTTTTGTAAAAGAGGCTCTTTATTCACGTTTTTTTTCATGAATTTTGACCTTGAAAATGTTATTTACAGTTATTCTCATGACCATATTCGTAACCAGCGCATCCAAATAATCCCAGCTCCGAAATCACTTTCTTCTTTTCTTCCTGCCGTACTTCTTCATTTCTATCTTCTTAATCTTTCAACAAAAAAAATTACAAGGAATTTACCAATTGAAGATTAAAATAATTTTTCTCTGCACTAGCGTGGTTAGAAGAATGAACCTAACATGCGTGAAACTACGGTTTTGAGTACATATTCTCAATTTGCGCGAATTTTTTGAACTAAGTTGAATTGAAATAAATAAAATTGAGAGGTCCATGAAACGAATGTTTCCATTTCTCAAAAGATTTTCCTAAAAAATGCTAAATTTTTTTCATTTTTATCTTAAATTTATGTTCAGCTATCATATCCCCCCTGGTACCGACCAATGCATTTTTTTATAAGGAATTTTAAAAACAGTGATAATTATGTTGTTGAATAGCCATCCATTGTCTTATGATATTATTCTTCAGATGAAAATAAATGAATATCCAGAAGAGAAAAATTTTATTTGTGTAAACCTGCGCTATAATTCTAGTTGTTTACAACAATTTGGTATAACAATGACTATTGTTGTTGAAACACTGTAAAAACGAAGTATTATAATTTAAGGGAACCCGGATTCATTTGTTTTACATTGAAAATAGGAGCATGAAGTTTTCCTGTTCAAAAACAGTACACGAAAAAATGATACCGTAAAAAAAAAGAGATGTCTGATTTTTACAGTGAAGACAATCAATGGTGACAACATATTATTTTTTAGTTGAAAAGATATTATTCTGCAGTAAAAATTTATTTAAATATCTATGCTGAAATTAATTCTACGATATTTAAATAACAACATTTTGAAATTTTTGATGGGATTGAATACGTCTATGTTGAATTTATTTTATTGGATGATTGAAAAAATATGTAACTTCAATGTCCAAGGTTTTTTTTAGCAAAATCGTCGTTTCGAAATCTTGTGTTTAACTCGTCGCCAAATCAAGTGAATTGTTCCTTAAAATTTGTTTAATGTATCAAATCAAAAGCAAGTCATATACTCTTTAAATCTGGACCAAGCACGCGAATAAATATTTCGTAATTGCTGAGTCGCGTGCGTTAATCTATTATCATATTCATTCTTTGAAAAAATAAATATTTGACCTGCAGGGGCCGCCCAAAAATCACCTTACTCTAAAGGGGAAGGGGAGGGGGGCAAACAAAACATCATGGAAAATAACTTGAGCCGATCGCGTGACGCTTTCAATTATAAATTTATTTTCAAATAAGATTATGAGAAACACAATTTCTAACTAATTAATCTTCTTGTATAAAGGAAATTACATAAAATGGAGCATCAGAGAAAAATATGCCTACAAACATTAATAATAATTTCGGCTCATTTAAAGACAAATATATTTTTTTTTAAAATTAAGTCACTGAATGAAATCTTAACTTATATTCGAAATTAGTCAAATAGAGGATAGCTTTACTTGATATACATACTAATTTTTTAATTATAAATGCACTGCTTTAATATTGCAAAAGCTATTTTTGTAGTGAAACATTTTCAAGATTTTGTTTTGTAAATTAAAAATGTTAAATAATTGAATTATTAAGTTCGACGGGGTACTTTTAATTACTTTAAAATTCATTTAATTTTTTTAATATTAGTTTCAAAATATTTTTTGTTGAGAAAATAGAACAATTTTTTCAATTGCTATAGCATTGTTCATATTCAAGTTCATATAATAGAATAAACTTATTTTTTTGTATGCTTTCTATATTTTTAAAGCTTTATTATTTACACGACTCAATTAACGAATGAAAATACCGCCAAATATAATCTGAGGTTAGAATCTAGGATGCTTTAGCTTTTTAATAACTTGAAAAAAAATGATTTTTTGCCATAAATGCATTCAGATATTATTTTTTATTATTTAAAAGCTGTTTAAATGATTAATAAAACCATTTCCCTGCCACTTTGTGTAAATTTTAGTCATTTTAAGAAAATGCATGAGATAATAGAGGGGGGGGGGGACGTCGAAATTTAGACAAAAACCGATCACGTGATTTATGGATCACACTCAAAAAGAAAGGTAAGAAATAAATTGTATTTTTTTTCGAATTACGACCTGTAGAAGAGATTATTCTTTTTTAATGATAGTCAAAAGAATATTATTAAGAGGTGTTTGATTTTTATTAATAATTGTAAAAGAATTTGTCTTAAATATATAATTTTATTTCAGAAGAATGTTTTGAATAAAAAAAAATTAATGTTCGCATTTTTTAAATATAAACTGGCGCTCCCTGCTTTTGGATCTAACGTTGCATCTGGCAGCCGACAAGTCTCGTATTTTTAGCTTCGCAAAAATTTTCATTTTACGAATAAGTAATTTGTGTGATTACTCAGCAATCACGCAATATTTATTTATGTTTTTGCTTCATATTTAAAGAGTAAGATTTGTACAAGATTTCACAAAATATGATTATGACGCAAAATTATCTAAGGAAGCGTTCAAGTATTACGTAACGCTTTAAGGGGGAAGGGGGGGGGGTAGGCCAAATGTTACATAATGACGAAAAACTACAGGGAAAAATCGGAAAAAGCGTCACATAGGGAGGAGGGGAGATAAAAAATTCCTACGAACACTGCGTTACGTAATGCTTGTACGCTCACCAACGACGAAATCAGTATAAAAAATGCATTCAAACACCGAAAATGCAGGAGATACAAAATAGTCAATGCTGAGATCTTTTTCTCCGCTACAAAGCCCAGGTAAAACTGCGTTGGTACGATGCTTTCGAATATTTAATTTAAGGCATTTTGTTCTACGCAGCACGAGTTCGAGTCTAGTAGAAACATACTTTTATTTTTATTTCTTCTAAGAGCCCTACACTGTTAAATGCTTCATGAAGAAAGTTATATAAAAATAAAATTTCAGTAAATCTACGTACAGCACTAAACCTTGGGATGTTAAGTAAGAATCGAATTGCAGAATAATCATGGTCAGTTCTACATTGGCGTGCCTAATTGCCTTGCTGCAAAGCGAAAGATACGATTCTAAACCCTTTCAACCCTTTCAAGTTGGTTGTGAAATTTCGTGGCATTTCTTGTTACAAAGCCCAATGACCGGAAAGCTTTGTTTACACCATCAGTGATCTAATCTTCATAAGAGAAATTTACCTGAAGGCATACGCCCAGATCTCGCACTTTGACACCCTGAGCAAGTCTTGATCATTAATTTTTTATTGATGTATAAGGACAAATTTTTTTTCCTAGAGAATTATGTGAATACATTTTTTGACGTTAAACTGCATTTAACTCGTCACGGACCAGGCCTGGGGACGATCAAAGTCGTCCTGAAGCTTGAAGCACTCCCAATGGGAGGCAATTTATTTTTGAAGTTCAAAGTGATCAACATATAGCAAAAAAAGCAAGTTTTTATTATCTTATAAACATCATTAACATGCAGGATGAGCATGAGATTGACTAGATGCGATTCCCGGGGCTCGCTAGAGGTTGCGTGAAAGACAGTAGAATATTGACGGACTGCCTGGAATCTGTTACTGTTAACTTGAGTTTGAAAGATTTAATCTATTGAAACATTTTTCAATAAAAAATAATTCCATTTTTAATGCCTAGTTCTAAAATCTTCTTATTTTTAATGCTTGAATGTGAGATATTAGTGTCCTACTTTTAATTGTTTTGAATTTATTTTGGACTTATTTCATTCAAAATTGTTCCATTACAAACCCTTCAAACTGAAAATTTTGCATCGATAAAGTCTCTAATTTTTATATTCTACGTCCTACGATTTCGAAGAATTCAAAAATCCAGAAAATTTTGCATATTTAAAATTAAAACGAAACAATTTAGAATATTTTAATCTAAAATTATTAAATTTCAAAACTGACTTTCAATATAAAATTTTTTAATTTAAAAGATTTAATAGTGAAATGGTCCTGATAGTTTATATATTTAAATTTGAAACTAAAACATTGTGAAAGTTGAAATTGGAAACCTCCACAAACTAAGAAATTTCAAACGGAAGCATCCTTATATTAGGACCTTGAAACTAAGTTGTAGAAAATAATTAGTTTTTAAATTATGCATTAAGATTTTTTAATTTCAATCATTTTGATTTGAAGTGCAAAATTAATAACTTGAAAATTAACGATAAAACATTTCTATGCAAGGAGAAGAACTGTCACATTGAAATGACAGAAGGTACTCCAATTCTTATTGGTGCAACTGTACCGGAACTAGTTGACCTTTTACTGAATTTGATTGGCATGAGTTGGTGCCCTTTTTAAATCACAATTTTAATTGCAAGAAGATTTAATATAAAACAGAGATAACACTGATCACCAAAAAATTGTAAATGATTCGGAAGATAATAATATTTATTTTGAAACATATATAATTGGAAATTTTCATGAACAAAAGTAAAAATCACACAGTTAAAACTTTTCGTGCCCTATGAAAATATCAAGTTTGCGGTAGAGCGGCGACCATTAAAGGGGAAACTTGTCTCAATTCTCCCTAGAGAATCTCTAACATGCCCGACAAAGTCATGAGGCCAAAAACATGCGAAAAGTGAGTACAATTTATGGTGGGAACAACCGCACAGTGGTCAAAATCAGAAATACACTATTCATAATCCTCTTACAGATTCTATTTCTTGACAGATTTTGATGATTAGAAACTCGAATGGCTTGATTTTTTTTTGATTATTTTTTGTGTGCAATGATATTTAAACAAATAAAATGATGAATTTAAAATTTTCGACAATATTATTTTTTGTCTCTAAAAAAAATGCAGAAATAAACTCGCTATTGATCAGTATTGTTGCACCTACAATCAAACTTGACTATAGTGCTTAACTGTTGAAGACGTTGTTTTTTTTTCGCCTAAAATTTATTATACACTGGAATCTGGAATGAAGAACGGTTTTGGCCATGGCCTGCGCTGGCCTTGATCTTAAGTCCAGGGAATCTAAACGTATCAGCCAGGGTCGCGTGAACCGTTTCCAATTGGAAAACATACATATTTTGCACCAGACGCGCGTGAGTACCCGCGCGCTGCCCCCTTTGTCGCTACGCTGCTGGTGATCACGCATGGCTGTGCAAGCCTCCCTCGACCCCACGGTTCGTCACTCACCACGAAACTGCGGAGCCATCAGTACTAGAAATATCGTAAATCCGAGGATTTTAATTCTAGGTTCCAGTGGATATGGACTGTTAGATCGATATGTAGGGGAAAGTGGGGTATGATGTCAGTGCGGGGCACGGTAACTCTTGTAACTAATTCATTTTCATATTAGTTTTTTACGTAAAATAGCTTTCTTTAGTATTCAAGAAAGCTATTTTATATGGAAAAAACTAATATGAAACTAATATGACTATTTGGACAAAGTGAGTGTGATCTTTCTTGATTTTCTATTAAGAAATAGATTTGCGTTTTTCACTTATGGCTAATACGAACTACAAAGTTATTTCAGTCACTCCGGGTCGCAGAATCTCTCAACGACGGAATATGTTGGTTTTTAGATAAAATTAGGCGACACATGTATTTTCAGATTTGAGAAAAAAAAATTTCATGATGGTATGAGTATTTGAATTTTAATGTATATTTTTCTTGAATGTGAAGAATTTCTTTAAACTGCTACAGTTCTTTATTTAATCCAGATATTCCATAAGAAGTCGATTTTAAGCAATAATTCAGACTTATATTTTATGTTGAGTCTGGCCTTGAACTAAGACGATATCCCGTGAGTTTTATGTGGGCTAAATAGTTTTCGCACGAAGAATTTTTGTTTATAAAGTCGAGTTTTCACATTTTTCTCGAAAACAACGAAATAAAAAAAAATTGTAACAGAAAAGCTTGCACGACTAAAAAAGTTTTAAAAAATGCTTCTAGCTTGTTTGTGATATCTTGCATCGTTTGCGAGAAAAATTCAAAATTTATTTTTGAAGGAAAAAAATTCCCCTCGCCTCGAAAAAGGTCTAGCCCGCATAAAGCTGATAGGATGCCTTCCTTAAATATATAAGCAGAAATGGTAGAAAAAATAAGGAAATATAATAAAATTGAGGATTTATAGACAATCTTTTTTCTTAGAATTTTGAAGACATGAAAAGAATATTTTTTGGAAAACCTTGCCTTTTTTATTTCGTCCAATATTTAAAAAAAGTTTCTGCTAATATTGGAAAGGCACCTCATAAATTTTATTTATTTATTATATTTTCGAATTTTTCTCGTAGACGATGCAAGATATCACAAAAGAGCAAGAGGTACTTTTGCTCGACTATTTTTTCGAAGATTTTAAGAGCACGCGAAAATCCGCTCCGTGGTTTTTGTCAATTATTTCTTAATGTTTAGGGTTTCTTAGGCTACACCGGAAACCTTTATAATGACAGGCGTAGTGTATTTGAGAAAACATATTTTGTTTCCGCTTATCTGCAATGATTTTATTTTGCCCGAATTTTGAAACTTATAATAATGAAGAAATTTTGAACTTAGGCTTTTTAGACCCCTATATGTTGGAAGCTTTTCTTTTAATGCGGAAAATTAAGAGTCCCGCCGTACGTTCTTTCAAAAAATTGCGAAAAACTCTAAATTAAAAAAAAACCTTCCCTCTATTTCTCAGGAGTGGTTGCATTTTTAAAATAAAACTTCAAATGTTCGCATTCTAAGCATTCCTCTTATGGCCCGGGCGGATTGAAAATGCTAAAATTAATTACTTAAGGTACTTCAAAGCTAGAAATGAATCAATTCAAATGGTTTACTTTCAAAAATGCTTACTATATGTGACGTATGGGAAAATATAGCTGAATAAATTTACAATACTTTAAGCCTAGGAGGAACCCTCCAGGTTGAAAAACGAGTCGTCGGGGCACTTTTGAAGCTGGTACTTCGAAAATCCGCTTTCGGAGAAGAACGCATCTAAAGTTATCGAATGCCACAAGCACACGTGTTACATTTTTCTAGACATAAAATTTACCCACTTCCTATCACTTCTGAGATACAAGTATTACGTCACGAAGCAGAACATGGATTTTAGTACGATTTTCCGTCGAAACCCCAAAACCCATACCTTTCACCTTTGTTCACAAAAATGCGAATATCCCCCACATTGAGATCGACAAAGTGGGCCCGTTCCTTGCGGAATGTAGAAATGCGAAAAACGTCAGGTTCGCGCCATACGTTGTCTTAAAACGTATGGGCATTATTTCTTAAGTATACCCACCATAAAATATCAAAGTTGTCGAATACCGTCTATTTCGGCGATTTTGAACTCTTTCAACGGCGATAAAAAAATCTCGTTCAGTACATTTTTGAAGAAATGAGTATTTGACATTCAAAAATGAAGGAAAAAATTTCTTAGTTGAAAAAAAATTGATTAAAGCAATAACTAATGATAGCAACCTTTCTTCTGTAAATGATAAGAGATATAATCTTTATGTTGTAACAAAAAAAGTTAACACTTTCTTTATCATACTAACCCCATTGTCACATTTACCCCTATAGACCCTAAACTGGATGCCAAAATATACACGAGGTGTGAACCTCGCTACTTTCCGCGTTGGCGCAAAGAGTCATTGTTCATCGAGTTCATCCAGTTCGACAGACGAAGAGGATTATTTGAGAAAACTGGCCGAGAAGATGAAAAAGATGAGTCGGAAGAATAAGAAGCGGGATCGGAAAAAACGATCAAAACGTCAAAAGCGTCGGAGGGATCCTTCATCAAACAGCTCATCAGATTCGTCATCACTTCAGAGCTGTAAGTACATTTATTATGTGACAGAGCGCCTGGTTACTCTAATAACTCCTGGCAGGACTTGAATGATAGAAGTGGAGAAGTAATTTGATAAGTCTCTTTGATTGCTTGACAGTGTAGTCAAATCTCACTTCGTAGGCTCTAGCCTAAAAGCGAATAATAGGCTCAAACCTATAACCGCAAAGTAGGCTCTAACCTACTAGCGCATAAAAGACTCTGATCTTTTATCCAGAAACTTTGAGTTTCAAAAATAAAACAATCAAGTCAGAGCACCAACAGAAAATCCGTGGCACGCTGCTTTTATTAGGCAGCGTTGCAAAATCTCGCTTCGCAGGCCTTAACCTGCAAGTGCGTCATAGTTTTAACAAACTACAATATAGACATATAGGTACTAACCTTCAAACACATCACACTCTTTAACCTGAATGTTATTTTTCTGCTAGTAAAGAATTGATTGAAAAGCAGACATGAAATTTTAACATCAGTCTATAGTTATTATATTTCAGCTGATTAAGACTCAGATGAATCAAACGCGTCCGAAGGTCAGCGGGATTCACAGAAGACTGATCCTAAAGCACAATCCAAATCAATTCCAGAGAATCAGTTTGATGAGGATGTTCTGAAAATGATTGGAAATCGAATTCACGAGAAGAGGTTCTTAGGCCCTGCCATGCATGCAGACTTTGTTGTCAGTTGGGAGGCCATAATCAAACAAGGCCTACAATCTGAAAATCAGAAGGAGTTGATCAAAAAGCATCCACCTCCGTCAAATTGTCAGTTGATTGATCCTTCCTAATTGAATGCGGAAATAAAGGTAGCATCTGAGGATAAAGATGCCATTGTGGAAAGAGTTGGACGAATAGTGATGAAGCAAGAGAAAATAGCAGCTTCTCTGGCAGCGATTGGCAAGGCCCTATCACTGTTATCTGACAAAAAAGAAAGATCTGCAGAAGAATTACAGCTAATAGAGTACCTAAGGGATGCAAGCAAACTACTTGCTGATCTGCATCATGACGAATCTGTTGTCCGTCAAAGTTTGGCCTTGGTGAATGTCAACGTCTCTCTTAAGGATACACTATAATCAACGAATATTGGTAGCTTCCTTTTCGGCGAAAAACTTGACGAAGCCCTGAAGACAGCGAAGTTATTAGAAAATTCGGCAGAGGAATTGAGGAACCAAACTCGAAACCAGGTAGACAATTAGAAGCCTTATTAAAAATACAGTCCGCATCAGCAGAAGGAAACGGAGCCCTCTCGGAAATGTCGGTAGCTCCAGTAAGTAATATAGCTGGCAGACTTTGTCGATTTCCGTCTAAATGGAAAGAAATCACATCAGATCCCACTATACTGTCGTGGATCGAAGGTTATAAAATTCTTTTTGAATCTTTATCGTTTAAAACTTCATTACCCTGTCCAAGAGATAGGATATCAGAGAAAAAACCTCAAGTTTCTCAGTTGCTTGAGAAACTCCTGAAAAAAGGTGCCATTGTGGAACGCAATACAGACAAAAACCAGTTTATCTACAAAAATTCATCCAAATAATAGAAAAAAGTTGTACTTTCCTATAATTTTGATTGTAATTTATTGTATTTATCTGTGAATTCCTGTAAAAATGGTTTTAGTTTTTTGTGCATTTTTGTCAAATATTTCCACCACGGCAATACATGAATTTTATGTAATTTTTTTCCGCTGGTCAAAATGAATTGAAAATTTTTAAAAATTTTCCAACATAAAATCAGACGTGGAAAGCTAAATCTTTAGGAAAATTCAAATATAGTCAGTAAGTCAAAGTAGAGAGAGAGGACCACTCAAATCTATAAATGAGCGGAGTTCTTGTGCGCCCACCTAAGTGGTAGCGCGAGCGGAATTCAGGAAGAAAATAAAGAGGGCCCGAAAGCTTGCAGGCAAAATGCTGACCGGGAGCGGAATTCGTGCGCACCGAGTGCAAGAATAGAGTGGTCCAAATACCTGTACGTACGTCTCGGCAAAGTGGGCGGAGAACGTCGGCAAATTTGTATGAGTGCTTTGATTTTAATTACATGCGAATTTGGAACTAATTTAGATTAAATTGTAAATTTGAATTTAACTAAATTGTCATTGGAATAATAAATATTCATTACCTGAGTTAGGTTTGACATTACTTACAATGCCCGTGGAATTTGTGAAATGAGCAATACGCCTGTTGGGTAGCTATGAGAGCGCCACCAATTTGGAACTTTTGGGAAGAAATTAAAATCTTATAGTAAACAATTAATTTTAAACTAGAGATTAACATTTTTGATTAAAATGAATTGATATTCACTGATTTTTTTCATAAACATTGCCCAAATAACTTCGAGATACACAATAGTTCGCGTATCAGATCGCGTTGTTGTTAGTCACAGAGATATTCTACAGGCGTATTCCATGTCAAATCATAAAGTTTAACACGGATTTCCCATAAGAAAAATATACATTTTTGTAAATTTGATTCAGAATCGTGAATATTCGGTAAATAAAGTAGAAATTCAACATTTTTCTTTAGAAGTAGCAATTGAATACGAATAAAACCTTTTTTTAAAATATCAACCCCATAAGTCTGTTTTGAAGGGTTCCAAAAAAACCTGGTATGTAAAAAATTTAGTTTTGCGAGTTTTTGGCGCTAATTATGGTTTTGTTTGCGGTTGTTTTTATTACAAACGATTAATAATGCTACTTGTTATGGCAAATTAGATGTTTATATAAATTATTCAGACAATTTATTATTGTTTTTAGCAATTTTCTTTTAGTCTTGAGTTATAAAGTCGTGGTTTTTTCCAAATTTTTCAACTTATTATCAACTGTTTAGTTAAAGCGAATCAATAATAAATTTAATTTAACCTGAATAATTGTTTGAACAATTAATTATTATTAATCACAATATTCTCTTAGAATAATGCAAGAAAGTTGCAGTTTTTTCTATAATTTTCCACTTTTTATCCACTTTTCAAATAGTGTTAGGTAATAATGGATTAAATTTAACAAACATAATTGTTTGAATAATTAATTATTGTTTATAACTATTTTTTCATTACTGCTTGTTAGTTGCGGTTCTTTTTCTGAAATTTTAAACTTTTTGTTCACTTTTCACATTTGCATTAATTATTACCTCACTCTATGTACAAAGTGGACCATAAGTTGAAAATTTCAGAAAAAAAACCGCAACTATCTAGCATAACTATATTAGAAGATAGTTATAAATAATAAAAATGCATTGAAAACATTAAAATTGTTAAATTGTATCCATTATTACCTCATGCTAATTGAAAATTGGGAAAAATGTTGAATATTTCATCAAAAACCACAGCTTTCTAGCATTATTCAAAGTAACACTATTAACCCGTAGTAGGCACATTAGTGCGAATTCGCACCAAAGAAAATTTCAGTGTTGTAGAATTCAAAGGGAAATAAATTCAAGGTCACTAAATATGCGTGATTTCTACTGCGTCCGATATATATAATAATATATATTCGATTGCGTATACAATTTTGCATGGGAAAGCATATCTTCTTTTTAAATTATTTATAATTTTCGAAGAGATAACGAGCTTCGAAAACGGAAAATCCCGATTCGCATCAGTGTGCCTATAGAGAGCGCGTGAATGGAGTGTGCCTACCACATGTTGAAAATAATAATAAATTGTTTAAACAAATATTTTTGTCTACTTGAATTAATGATTACCTCTCTCTTTTTGAAAAGTTGAAAATAAGTTAAAAATTCGGAAAAACCGCGACTTCCGAACTCTATTGTAAGTGAAAATTTCTAAAAACTATAATTAATTGTTTAATTATTGTATATAAACATCTAATTATTAATAGAAATTATTATTTTATGAATTACAAATAATTAGCGCGTACTTGAACAAACAAAAATTGAAAAAAAATGCCAATAAATATTTTATTATTTCTCGAAAACTAAGGGAGATCTTCTTTTTACATTTACCGTGCTTTAAGAGCACATCGCAAACTATCTATAACAAATTTTTCAAAGAAAGTGAAAAGTGGATTTTTTTCAAAAATGAATTTTATATATTTTTTTCTAAAAAGTGAAAAAATTTCTTAAATTTCTGTCACCAAAGTAATGAAGGTTTAAAAAAAGGAAACAGCTCAAACGGAGATTATTTATTACACATTTTGCATGATCTCTTCTGGGCGTTATATATAATGCCTAGGCGATCTGTATCATAGAGAGTATTACATACTTTGTCTGGACTCTGTTGGGCATTATATATAATGATTAGGGATTATATATATTGCCGGATTATATACTTTGCCTGTAAGGTATATACTAGTCGCTCTATAACTCACACTTCGAAATTATCGCACATATTTGTATGATAAATTAACGAGCAGACGCTTATTTTTCTGAGATATTTGAATTTCTTAAATTTACTACACGTTTCACGCAAATCGGAACAAAATTAAAAACGAAATTGTTATAAGGTCATATTTAGATGCACAGGGATTCGAATAAACTATTTCTTACAATTATGCGCCATTAAAAAATTTCGTTACACTTTCGGTATTGTTAATAACGTAACCTAAATCAAGTGAGTACATTTACGTTTTGGCAGTATAAAAACAGAACGACAATCACGAAAGTATTTTGTTTTGTTTCGGTTTGGTCCTTGAATTAAATATATTTCAGATTGTAAAGGCCCGTATATTTCACAGAGCAGCTCTAATCCATGTATTGACTCACCATACGCATAATATATTTTTAAATAAACAAATACACTGTATATTTTAGATTTCAAATAAAAAATTGAAAAGAATATTCTTGTCATGATGCTCCCCCCCCTGAATCGTGTTTCATATTTTTTGAAAAAATAATTGCATAATTTCGTTTTATTTTTGGAAGAAGTTTGAACCGTTGTTTTAGGGTCCTAATCACACCCAAAAAGATGAAAATTATTTAATTAGGGTTAATTTCAGAAAAACACCTTCAAATTGTGAAAAACTAAATTTTATAGGGATTGAAATATCAAAATGTGCATTTCAAAGATTTGATATGCAACTATTCTTATCTTTTATTGCTTAAGTGAATTGTTAAGATATTGGGAAGTGGACGAAGTCTAAAAAGGGTTGTTTTTCAAATGAATTTTTTTCCCTGAAAATTAAAATTAATAAGGTGAAATTAACATTAATGAAGTGTTTAAATTGTATGGCATGCATCAGTGGGCACAGGATATTTAAACGGATTTGAAAATGTTTCTGTAACGTTTGTATTATAGATTAATTTACTTTATGCATTCATATACTGATTTCGTCATTATGTTATGAAGCATTAACAATTTTCATTGCTATAAATTGTTATCAAACATTTTTACAAACTAATTTACTTATTTTCCGTTTTCGAACATAGACCATTTTTTCTGTGTAGTTTTTTTTCCTCTCTCAAGAATAATATCTTTACATAATCAATATTGCCATATTTCTAAACATAATATTTTTCTTTTCTGCAGGGCATTTCCTTTCATCTGAAGATGTATAATATTATAATAATCTTACCACCAAAAAATTGCCATTTAACAAAATATAGTTATAATTATCATTGTATTTATTAATTCTTATATAAAAGAAATCACCTTTCTTGACCTTTTTGAACTTAGAAGGTTCTTTTTCTATACGAAATATAATTCCTAAGATAAGAATACGTGATTTAGCCGAGAAGAAAGACCTTGCAAGTAAAAGGAGTATAAACTGTGAATTTTGTATAAGAATTTTTAAAAGCAATGATAATTATGTTGTTCAATAGCAATCCATTGTGTTAGGATATTATTCTTCGAATGAAAAAAAAACTTAATGCTGAAGCGAAAAAATTTATTTGTCTTAAAGGACAATATAAGTGTATTTGTTAATGAAAATTATTTATATCAATAACAATTGTTGTTAAAAGACAATCTCTTGTGACAGCATATTATTTTTCAGATGAAAGGAAATGATGCCGCAGCAAAAAAATTTATTTCAATATATATGCAGAAACTAATTCTAAGGCATTTAAATTAAAAATCTTTAAAAGTTTTGGTGGCATTGAATTCATCTTTGTTGAAGTTATTTTATTGGACGATTGAAAAATATATAGCTTTAAATTTCAATGTTTTTCCAGCTATATCATTGCTTCGAAACCTTGCGTTCAACCAATCGCCAAATCTAGTTAATTTTTCTCAAAAATTTGTTTAATTTATCTAACAAGAGCAAAGACAAAGGACACGAATGAATATCATGTGATTGCTAAGTAATCATAAAAAATTTTTACCCGTGGAATGGAAATTTCCGCGAAGCTAGAAATACGATATTCGTGGCGTGCGTTAATTTTTCATCATAATCATTATTTGAAATAAATATGCGACCTATATAACGATCTGCAAATATTTCTTAAAGATTTGTTAAATTTCGTTATTTTATCATAGTCGCATGGCCTGTCACGTGAACTTTAACAACTTGTAAAATTTTTATCCATCACAAATACATTCCTTGATCTCTTAGCTTAATAGTTTTATGCTCCCTTGGATCAACCTTAATTTAAAAAATATGTTCTAGGTGGTTTGGAAATTCGATTTTTAGTATCATACATTTAAAATGCCCTTTTTGGGACAAATATTGGAGTTTCGACTTTCGTAGGCCGGCCGATCAAATCGAAAAAACGATCCGATGCGCGACCTAGCGCTCGTCGAATTTCATCTCGGTTTTTTAAAATTCAATCAGCGTAAAATTTAATTTTCGAATCGAATTCAATTTTTCGGATCACATTTAGCGGATGTAGTACGGTGTTCTAGCCAAGCGTTCTGCCAAGAATATCCCATCATAAGGAATCATTTAAAACAAATATTGAATATTCTCGAACAGAATTCTCTTTTTTAAACATCAGATTTACTCAGACGAAATTTTTTATCTCGGATCTTGTCAAGGCCTATAATTGAAAATTAAGATGAACTCAGAATCAGTAATTACGAAATTAGGTAACCATTCGTAGTTCATACATATTATCAGAGCCCGATTTGTATATCTTATTTATTCAACATGACCTAATTAAGAATTATAATTATTAAAATTGCTGGCACTTTTTAAACATATATTACGTCTAATTGGCATAAAACATTCTTCTTTGATTTTGAGAATAGTAGGGTAGGAATAGCAGTTATTGGCACCTTCAGAGGAAATTTAGACTTTATGAAATAAACACATAAAATATTGAATTCTGAAATAGTGTTAATTATACCTACACTCCAAATCTTACGCAAAATACACTGGAATGTTGAATCATTATTCGAAGTTGACAAAAACTTTAAACATTATTAAAAATAAGTATGAAGTAATAAAAGTTTAATGCTTAGCACTGCTAACCCCAGTTATTGGCACCCCTCGTCACCAGTGCTTTCAACTACACTCATATAACCTCTTAAAATTTCTGCAATTGTGTTAAAACTTTGATTAAAACAAATTGTGCATCTCAAAATCATAAATGATTTTTCTTTTAGTAATTCTAAATTTAGTATTTTATAAATTTTGTTTTTGGACAAGCCAATATCTTTGACAGCAGCTATAAAGCAATGTCACATGTGTTCTTCGGTATACGTTTTTCTTTCGCCAGAGATATTCTCTGATGGGCATACATATGCCAATAAATAAAATAAAAAACATAAATGTTACTAATTTTCTTATTTTCTGCTTTAAACTAGCAAAATCAATAAATAAATTCAAGCATGGATACATAAATATATAGTAAAAATAAATCGCCCATCGATTGAATAGAAGCTTTTGCTATTTATAATAATATAAATTTCTGCATAACATTTAAAACATTGTACGACAATACTATTAAACATAATATGTATAAAGATAATAAAATTATATTTATAATTTAAACGAAAACAATATCTACCTATACCTGAAAGCCTAAAAAGAATAAATGATATGAACAAAACTTTGGTGGTTACGATTACCGGCTAAATGGGGAGCTTCCATAAAGGATGTCACAATTTAGGGGGGGGGGGGGAAATGTGACAGTCTGTGACAGAGGACATTGAGACCCCATTGACACAACGTGACATCCTTTATGGAAGCTCCCATGTCAGCTTCTTTCATTATCATTTTTAGCTACTTTTGCGTCTAACTAAATACGACCTCTATCGTTCAGGGACTTTTAACACTTCATTTTATGAAATATACGTGAAATGCTTCATGTCAACATAAGATCTTGGGATTAGATCTTGGATTACTTCATTCTGACTAGGCATGTTGGTGAACGGCAATCCATTGTGTTAGGATATCATTCTTTGGATGAAAAGAAATGAATGCAGACAAGAATTTTTTGTTTCAAAACTGCGATATGAGTGCAATTGTTTTCAACAATTGTTTATAACAGTCGCAATTTCGGTTGAAAGACAATCTATTGTGATAAGATATTATTTCTGAAATAAGAAGAAATGATCCGGCAGTAAATCGTTAGCCGGTAAACCGGTGGCATTCATTCAATCTGTCTATGTTAAATTTATGTTATTGTATTAAAAAAAAATGTAACTTGAAAGTCCAAGGCTTTTCTAGCAAAATAATCATTTCGAAACCTTACTTTTATCAAGCAAGTGAACGGGCGCTCTCATATATTTGACAAGAAATAATAATTTTACTTAATAAATATTAGACAGTTTTATTAATTGAATTATATTAAGTTCGATAGAGGTACATTTTAATACTTTAAGATTCATTTTCATTTTTTAACTATTAGTTAACAAATATTTGTTGTTGAGAAAATAGAGAAATTATTTTAATTGTTTTAGCATTGTTCATATTCGAGTTCGTATCAGATAATAGGGATCTTCCTTTTGTATGCTTTCTACATTTTTAAACCTTTATTATTTTAATAAGTTGGGAAAAAAATGATTTTTTCACCATAAATTTATTCGGATATTATTTTTTATTTTGCAGAGGCTGTTTAAATGATTAATAAAATCATTACAAAAAATTAAAGTTTTGTCCCATGCAATTAGTATTATTTTTTGGCCCTCGACGTGCAGACATATTTGATTTCCTCTTCTTAACCTGGAATACCTATTCGCAATTAATAGTTTAAAAAAATCCTTTTTTAATGTTTCCTGTTATGTTATGACAATCACGTGACCATCACGTAGGGGATGGGGGGTCAAAATATAGCCCAAACCCGACCACGTGATTTATGGATGGCCCCTCATAAAGGAAGGTAAAAAATAAATTATATTTTCTTCGAATTTCGACCTGTAGAAGACATTATTTGTACGTTCTCTCATTCTCATCATAATGAGAAGGTACTAGTTTTATGTAAAATTTGACTTCGTCGGTTTTTAATAAATCTCCACGTTTTGAGACCCTCTGAGTCAGAAAAAACGATTTTTACGAAGGTGCCTGTATGTCTGTCTGTCTGTCGGTCTGCAGTAGTAGTGGTTTGTAGGCAGGATTACTTTCGAAAAATGACCAGATTGGATTGAGCTTTGGCACATTTTTTTTAAGGTAAAAAAAGAAATGACAAGTTCGTTATCGAACTATTTGGGATAAACATTAATTTATTTGTAATGGTCGTAAAGTCGAACAATTTGTCCGCACGACTTTTTCCGATAAAAGTAAAATTATCTGAGCTATAGCATTTGCAACATTCAATAAAACGAACGAAAATGAAAATGTTAAGCCAAACAACGCACGATGTGAATAAAAGTCAGAAGAAGAAGAACTTTGCTTTTTGCAAGCTATACAAGATTATCATAAGAACTTTTTGAATTTTCTTGAAAAATCGAAAATGCAAATTTTGATCGCACAAAAAATAACGAAAATCAAAAATTCCATTTTACAGTCAAACTATGCAGGATACGAAAAAAGATGAATCGACAGAAATTATGAACTCGGAAAAGGTCTAAAAATTTGTTATAAATCACTTTTTAATAGAAAGCGTGGTTTTTGTTTTATTCGTAAAAAAAGAAACATTAAAAATAAAAAATTACATTTTTGGACAAACGACAAAAGCTACGAAAAAATGTAAAAGACAAAAGTTGTTCACCCAAAAAAGAGCTACAACTTTGTTTTCAATTATTTTTTGATAGGATGCACATCACAAATAAACAAATTATATTTTTGGAAAAAAAGACACAAGGTACAATAAAATGTTTAATAACAAATTTGTTTTTGAATGAGATTTGAAAATTTGCTTTTAAACTTCCTTTCTCTCACAAGACACGTGATAAGAATGTGTTCGTTAAACCTGAAAGAGCTTTAACAAAAGAGAATTCACAATCACGACATTTTAGTTGCCAATGGTTCAACCTTTAATTTTAAAAGTCTTATGCAAAAATATGGGTGAAGTACAATGACCGACCGCGTAGCGCGAGCTAAATACATTATCGAGCGCGAAGCGCGAGTTCCAACAGGTGCGCGCCCTAGACGCGCTCAAACTTGCGAGCCGCACGCTGCGCGCGATAAGTATATGCCCGCCCGGCGGTCAGATTTTTTTTATTGACATTAAAAAAGTTTCAAATCGCTAATTATGATAATATTATTAAGAGTTATTTGCAATTTAATTATAGTTGGGAAAGAATTTGTCTGAAGTATAGAATTTTTTTTTTTTTTTAATATTTTAAATCAAAAAATTAATGTTCACGTTTTTGTAATATAAAATGGAGCTCCCAGCTTTGGGATCTGACCCTGCATCTGATGTCCGACAAATCTCTTATTTTTAGCTAAATAAGATTAACGTTTATTATATATAAGTAAATATATTATATATAAGTATATAATTTAAAAAAAATAAAATTATTAAATTCAAAACTGACTTTGACTATAGAAATTTGCAATGTTTAAATATTGAATAGTGCAATTGTCCTGATAGTTTTTATTTGAAACTACAACATTGTATAAGTTGAAATTGGAAACCTACAAAAATTAAAAAATTTCAAACGGAATATTTTCGAATTTAGGCTTTTGACGTGTACAGAAAATTTAGTTTTAAGGCCTAAAAATTGACGCATTCAAAACTATAATTTCAAGGCCGTGACTGAGTACCGAAATTTCGGTACAAATAACCGCATTTTTTCGGTACTTGTAGATACTCCCTAAACTGTAAAGATTCAGTAATTAAAAACTTCATTTAAAAATTGAAGCATCCTCTTATTAGGATTTTGAAACTAAATTGTTGAAAATAATTAATTTCCAAATTATACCGGCCGAACCAGAGACCTTTTTTTGCAAAATGTAATTGTTGTCTTTTTTTGTAATTGAAAATTGAGTGTTTTTGCGCCTGTAAAATGCAACACTATGGCTATTGTGTATACCGGGCTGCAATTACCCGGTCTAGTGTTAATTCATATAGAAATCTATAAGTAACGTGTCTTCGTTGCTTAGAGGAATATATAACATAATAATATAATATAATATAATAAGAATAAATAATAACATATGGTTATGATTTTTCAATAATATATAAAAACTAAAGGTTAACAACCACCGCAGGGTCCCACTGGGAGTAACTGTCATCTAAAAAAATGACATCGGCTTACATGCAATCTCACACTAACAAAACCCTCAAACACACTTCTGCCATCAACTCACCTCAAATTCCACTTCAAATTCTCTAAAATCTGCACCACACTATCTCCATCACCCCACACTTTCATGCCGGAAACGGAAGTCCTATTTTTTTTATTTTATAAGCAAATTATATGTACAAATGTAAATTTATGCATATGTGCACAAGAAGAAAGCGTTTTTCATCGTGTTTATGTTGAGATAACAGAACGATAATGGGATGATTATATTTTATATGTACCTTTTTCATTCATTATTGATGAGGTAATTTGAAAAGAAGACAACTTACAAAAAAAAAAAAAATTTTAATTGTTTATAAGTTTTATAAATTTTATTGTTTGGCAAGAGTTCTTGTAGAAAACATTGCCGTAAACGGTTGAAGAACTCGAGAGAGAGAGAGAGGCAAGGGGACTCACGATAAAAAGTATCCTGATTCTTCTACTTATTATAATGTCTACAATGTTTAATTGTTCATTTAAATGGTTTGTAAAGTTTATTAATTCTATTGTTCGACAACAGTTCATATAAGAAACATTTCCAACATACTTTCAACAAGACTACAAGAAAGAATATGATTTTTCTGCTTACAAACGACTACAATGTGTATTTTTTATCTAATTTGTTTATAATAGAATTTGCTTATAACAATTTTTTTAATTTCACTCCACTGTGCAGTGGTGGGAGCCTCCTGTCATTCGGCCATGTTATTATTTACTCTGAATTTTTACTTCATAACAAAAAAAGGTAGTTTTTCAAAAGTTCACAAGAGAAGTCCTCAGAATTTCTCCACCACAATTTAATTCTTGTTTATCAGCGCAAACATCGAATCAAAACATGAGCTGTGTCTAGGCCTTGGTTTTGATTTGTGTTGCAGGATGAATTCAAATTAAATTATTCTCAGAACTGCATATTCAAGAATGCACAAATTAAGCTAAAATATGAAAGGCTTTCAACCCTTAGTTTTAGTTCCATTATCAACTAGAGGAATTTAGTGGGATGGAAGTTTTTAATGTGTCCCCTAAGGGTTTACATTTTCCTTGTACCTCTCCCCTATTCTTGTACACACACCCAACACACTTACTTGGTGGTGGGATGAGAACCTTCAGTTTAAGGTGGGTTCTGAACCACCAAGAACAACATCTTTAAGTACTTAGAAGAAGCTTTTTCTCTAGAGGTACCGATCCCACGACTCTACGGAAATGAATAACTCCCTTGCTAGGCTAGTGTTCACCGCATGGGCTCATCCTGAGTGCGAGGCTGGAACGGAGTGGGTCGAAAGCCTATGCCTTAGTCCCCACGACTATCGTCCCACTTTAAATATCAACTAGATTCTCCATTTCACTACTTTCAAAATAGTATATTACGACCCAAGGCCAGAAAGTTGGATTTCCGGGAGTGTGTAATATGAAGGCCGAGGCGAAGCCGAGGCCTCGTATCACGCACGCCAGGGCATCCAATATTTCTGGCCGTGTGTCGTATAAGATTTTTCTTCATCATCAGCCGAAAGTACGTTTAATAATTAATGTTTTATCGATAAAATACGTTATCGGCTGCTAGCTCGGATGCTTTTTCTTTTGTGGCCTGCATCAGCATGCGCTCAGGCCACCTCGCGTAGCGCCGCTGCTCTTGGTCAGCTGAGCGGATGCATGGGGTTCGTTCGCGGGCCCGACTTTCGCAAAGCCGAGGCGGAGCCGAGGTTTTGCTGGTCGGGGCGGGTATCAAAAACACATATTTTTTATTTTTCCGTAATACGATCAGTTTTGAGGTGGAACACACCGACGCTCTCTTTTTTCCATTCACCTGTCAAGATAAATTTTTTTCGGAGGCTAAGTACACAATAACACAATACTGAGTGAGCGTTGCTACGTCAGCGAGCCACAAAAATCTCGCAGCCAATCAGAGATCGCGTTAACTCTAGCAGGCCGCAAAAGCCACTGTTCCCGGACAGAAATGCAGCCGGGAAGACGTACTTTCGGCTGGGGGACGAAGAAAATACAATTTTTGATTCCATTCCGTGAATTAAATCAATATGTGAGCTGTGACTTAGCTCTTGCTTTTTTTTACCTCGGATTTAATTGAGATTAGAAGGTCCAACGCTTTTTCAGAAAAAAAAAACATACACAGGGTGTCCCACCAGCTATGAAACAGCCGGAAGTATGTAATAATGCATAAAACATAAACAACAAAGGCCTTTAGTAAAACGCTGTACCAAGCTTAGTTTGTACACGAGAAAGCTTTGAAGTTGGGCCTAACCAACCAATGAGGAGCGAGCTTTAGAGACCAATTGTACGTGACGCAAGTGTTAAGATGGTGCGCACTATCTTAGCGCTAAAGCTCGCCCCTTATTGATTGATTAGGCCCAACTTTGAAACTGTTTTGTGCCCAAACTAAGCTTCATACAGCTTCTTACAAGATGACTTTTTTGTTTATTTATTTGTGCACTATTACATACTTCCAGTTGTTTCATAGGTGAGGAAACCCTGTATATTATGTTTCATGTGGGACTCGACCTAAAAAATGGTAATATCCACTAAACTCACCTCATCTCGCTAGCGAGACTGTGCCCCCGGAACCGCTTTCGCATTTCGCGTTCTGTCTGTGCCAACCTGGCTTTTCTCACATCTCCGGCCGAACCTTCGACATAATGGTAGAGTCTGATTGGTTACCGCTATCGTTTATGAGGATTCCTCGACGGGAATGCCTCTCTAAGCGCCAAGCCTCTCTCATCGCCCCAGGCAGATGGTCAGTCCGAGCCTCTCCCTCCTTAGCAGCGCATAGGTAGCACTACGGCACGCTGGCGTACTACAGCCCTGTCGCCCTCTTTGCCGCACCTTCTACAGCACATGGTCCGATAAGGACCCTCGCACTTCACTTCCAGGCGTCCGTAGCCTTGACAGCGATAGCATCTTGTTGCCTTTGGTCCCACCTTCGCTTAGCTCCTCAAAGGCCTTCAGAATCCCCCTGAAGGCCTCCTTCGTGAGGTTGACTTTTAGGTCACCTGTCGTTTCACCGAAATGTTTTCGTACAGCGTCCTTCACCCCTTCTTGTTCCATCGTTATGTCGAGATCCAGGACATCGAAATCCTTGCGGGTAACGAGCTCATGCACGTTTCCCCCAATTCCGACTGCCTCCCTGACAGCAGAGGGCAGCTTGGATCCAATATGGCGTCTCAAAATTGAAAAAATCTAAAACTCGATAGATTTTTACGGAAGTTCGTACCTTGGAGTTTCTCTGACTACGGAGTGCGAATCCGTGGTCGAAATTTCACCAGCTAATGCAGGAGGTAGAAGCAACCCTCTTTCCAACATTGTTTATTGTTTATATTACATCAGTTTATATGCATTTCTAAATTTTTTTACGGATACGAATTCTATGACCCCAAAGACCCCTACGCACAAAGTTGTGTGGAAATTGAAACAACGATACGTAAGATACATACACTTGAAGCCATATGGCGTCAATGTCCCCCGGAGCACGACTGAAATTGACGCCAAATGGCGTCAATGCCGCCCGAGGGGTTAACGCCAAACGCGTCTGGCTGAATCTTTGTCTCCAAGCTCTGGAGAATCTCAGCGTGGTTCAAACCCTCAGCTGGTTTGAATAAAAACGCTTCAGGACGAGCTCGCCTGAGGCTCTCCTTCTTCATTGTGCGATTGGGTGTAAGTTTCACCCTCACATCCTCGTTCTTGTGGGTTGAGGACGCAGCTCCACCAGTGCGGATCCTTAGTTTCTTTGTTGTTGGTCTGATGGTTGAATCCCTCCTCCTCTTCACATAAGCGGGTGTAGGAGTTTTTACGACTTCTCTGCCAGACGCCCTGCCTAGAGCGTTTGGACACCTGTGTCACGTAAAAAATTGAACATTTAAAGTGATAGTATAAGAGTCAATTTTCTTCTAGGATCGACATCTGGGACATCAATAGCTATTGATGTCCTAAGCTTATTATTATTCAATCGTCGGACCGACAGCATGGGGATAACAAACTGACAGATTCGATAATTAATAATAAAAAACTTAGATTTTCAAATGATAGTATAAGGTCTGGCGTTTTTAATAACATAATGGAATATTATTCACAGGTAGCGTTCGTAAAACGACAGACCGAAAGTACGGAGATGAAACTTTCAAAATTATGTTTGAAAATGCATAATCTTCATCGAAGGTGTGGGCCCGAGCAGGTAGCCGAAGAGCGAGGGAACGGCCGCGTCATGGGAAGAGGTTGAGTGGAGAGGATGACGCAGCCTTTATTTTATTAAAAACGCCAGAGCTCATACTATCACTTGAAAATCTGAGTTTTTCACTAATAATTATCGACTAAATGGCTTATCGACTCAATGGCGTATGAAATTGGTGAATTAATGAAGTTATTTTAGTGCCTTAGACCACCAACGAATGATTTCTACTATTATTTCGATTAAATATATCTTTAATAGTGCAAATTTACAAGTTAAAAAAACGTGCTTACCGTTAGGTATCCATTTGCAGTTAATTACTCCGGCACATAAAAAAAACACATTTCTGTTCTACGTATGTGTACCAAATTTCAAATATTTTCAATAATATTTATCTGAGTGGAGACGATTTATGTTTTAAAAAATAATTGAATTTGGCGAAATTTTTTCATCACTTTTTCAATTATATTATTAAAAATATACATCGGAAAGAAAAACTTTAAATAGAAAAAAGTTCCATCTTGTCATTCTCTATAAGCGCATATATCTTTCAATTTAATTTTTTTAACTTTAAAGTTTGGATATCATAAGACGTTTGGACAATAGTTTTTCGGGTTTTCGAGCGCTCGTCCCCTTACTGCATCCGGACCCTCAATTGTGATCTCTTATCAATGACAAATCACTAATGTGCCAAGTACTGATGATAATACACATATAAAATTACAGTATTTGGTCAATTTTCAAGCAAGTTAAAAAAATCATTCGATTTAACTCGGCTGTAGAATATAATATTCAAATATACGATAAAATTATTTTATAATTAATGTTTGTTTAATAGGCTTTTGTAGTCAAAATCTGATGGTGAAAAAAGGTAGTTTTCTGATATGCGTAAAAGTATTTGCTGTAGATATAATCAATAAAAGGGGTAGCTGTTCTCAAGACGACTCTTAATGTATTATTTATTTGCAATTTCCAGAAAAAGCAAAAGGCTGATCAGTGTAATTTCTAAAACCCAAAATTTTGAATCTGAATAATTTGAAATTAAAAGATCCAAAATTAAAATATTGTACAAAAATAAAAGTTGTAGATATAATGATCCTTAAATTTTGGAAATTGACCAGTTTTTACGTTTACAATTTTTTGTTTGAAAACTAATTTGAAAATTAAAAATGTTTTTTTAGTCTTTGATGTTCCAAGTTATCCAACTTGTCAAATTGAACCGGTTTCAAGATGTTAATTTTTTTTTAATTGAACACCTTAATTTTAAATCAGTCGAAATTAAATTAAATGCATTTCTTTTGTATTCAAAAACATAATAGTTGAAAATGTTTTTCCAGTCTATGATATTTTACCATTTTTTTTAATTAGTGTAATTAAATTAGTATAATAAGTGTAATTTTTAGAAATAATAAATTTTGAATTTGAATAATTTAAAATTGGAATATTCAAAATTAAAATGTGGTAGGCTAAAAGTTCTTAAAAATAGAAAATTTGTTGGCTGAGACATTTGAAAAACACCTCTGAAGTACTGGAAAACATCTGCCCGCTACGGGGGTAGATTCTCATCACGCGTAAGTTTGAAAGCGCACTTGGAATACTTGAATGAAACTGTATCAAAAACATCTCTTTTAGATACCAGTATTTTTATGCGTCTTCATATTCGGATTTTTCTACGTAATGAAGCATAGCTAAAGATTAAGTTACCCAAAGCTCTGTAGACTTTGAGGTACACATTCTCATCGTGACACTCGCGCTACGCCCATGATTTTTGACATACATTTGTAAATGTATATTTATTTTCTGAATTACCTTAAAATGAATGAAAAACAACTACAATTGTTTCTTCAGACATTCTTCCCTATCTCGCGTTGTTATGCTAAAAATACGAATTCTGTTTTCATCTTATTTTTGATGGGTAAATAAAAATATTCTACAAGTCTTCTTTTAGATTTTTCACGTATCTCGCCTCTTTTAGTATTTTATTATGAGAGAAGTTTTAGGCTCCGGAAGCTACGATCATGGTTCCTTAAAGCAACCAATCTCGATGCAACTGGAACGTGTACGCCATCCACTTCTGCTCCTTTTGTCCTAGAAGGTAAGCAAGAACGGGAAACTTACGCGAGAAAACATCGTTCAACACTTTTCCTTGGAGTCAGATCTCTGGACGCGGATGACCTTACGCGGCAGACAGGATAGTTGGAGATGAAGATTTCACCTCTGGATACGTTTTTAGAGCTACCAATCATTCGTGTTATCGAATGCCTTACGGTAGTCAATCCAAGCCATGGAAAGATTGTGTCGATACCTGATCGAGTCTTGAGTAATACACCTGTCTATTAACAGGCTCTCCCTGCAACCTGCCAGCCTTCTCTTGCATCCACGTTGTTCAAATATTGCACTCCATACCGGCTCGATAGATGTTAATATCCTCTCTTTGAAGATGCCAGTGAATAGCTTGTAGCTGGTGTTTTTATAAGCTCTGGGCCTGTAGTTCTTTGGACTTGACAAATCTCCGGTCTTAGGGATCAGTACCGTGCGTCCTTCCACTAGCCACTGCAAGATGGGTTGATCTCTGTTGAGGAAGGTAGTAAACATACGAGCTAGATGTTGGTACGTAGAAGTGATCTTCTTCCACCAAAAGTTGTTGATTGTATCTGGCCCTGGCGCTGAAAAGTTCTTAGTTCGAGCGTTAACTTTATTCACTTCTTCAGCGGTAATTAGTGGACACTCTTCCTCTGGAGCCTGCAACCTTTGCCTTTGGAAGAAGTTACGAAAGAGTGATGTATCTGAAGCGTCTCCATTTAGCTGATAAGTATCTCCATATACTTGCTCCCAGAAGACTTTAATCTCTTCTCGACTAGGCGGATTTTTAACGGCATATGACATTTTATTTAACAGACGGGAAGGATGAGTAGGAAAGGTGCAATTTTCCTGAATCCACTTTACTCGCCGTTCAAGGCGCTGTTTCGCTGTTGAAAGAGATATTATTTTTTGCGCCCAGTGCTGCTTTATGGTCAACAGTTGACACTTGTTCAGCGTGTGATTTGCTTCCCTTACGTTTCGAGCAAGTGCCCTAACTTTTGAAGTGGATTTTTGATTTGATGTTATGTAGCTAATCACGCACTGAATATTTAATGCATGCCGTCTCGCCGCTTCAATTTGAAACTGAAGCTGTGCAATACGCTCGCGAGTCTTACTCAGGCGTACTGAAGTATCGTTACTTCTATTGTCGCTAAGCAGAGAGACCGCCTTCTCGTAAACTACACAGTTCAGATTCCAGAGATTAACATCTTCGGGGCATTATCGGCTATCTGTAAATGTGGTCTTGCTGGAACGGGTGGTATGTTCGCTGGAGGATGTTGCTCTTCTTCATACCGATAAAGAGCTTCATATCCGTTTTTGCGCAAAAAGGGTACCTGAGCTCTTAAATACTGAGGCGTTTTATGAGCATATTCCAGGTGCATATTGACACAACGTTCATGCAACCTCTGCATGAATCCTCTTCGCGCCGGTGAGCTTCTTTGCGAACAGGTAAGGATGTCCCTCCTGAATTGGTCCGACCTGAATTCGTGCGGTCCTATTGCCACTCCCAACTGAACCATGGCCTCCATCCGAGAGAGGCCTATTGTGGGTGGCACTACGCGATACTGGTGACGTAACCACATAATTCGTTGGGTTGGTGAGTTAGCACAATGCAACGTGGCTGACGGCAAGAGCCGGAGCCCTCAGGCGATGGGATCGCCACATTTTTTTTGTTATGGCAAGTTGCGAAGAAAATATCATCCTTACCGGCACAACGGAGGATATTATATTATATATATTTTTGAAAAATTATAATTACATGTTATTATTATTTATTTGTATTACTGACATTATATTATATATTACTATAAGCGACGAAGGCGCACCACTTGCAAATTGTATGCAACTTAATAATGCGGGGCCGAGAGGGGAGCATATGTTCAGTCAAGCGTGACAAGAAGCAGGGAGGGCCGCACTCTCAGCGCGTCAGTTGCATCAGGTTGCGTCATTCTTCACGTTTGGATGCCCTAGAAATAATATCAAGGCCAATGCAAGACATGCACGAAATCGTGATTCACTCCAGGTTTCAGTGTAGTTGTTTTTATAATTAATATTAAAACGTGTTCTGCAATATTGCATTATATGCCACTTGCCATAAGCATTATATAATATGTGAATCTAGGTACAAAATGGACCTTATGGCAAGTGACGTAAAATGCACATCTCTACAGCCAATTCTGTAAACAAAATTTGAACGTACTCGTTGAAATATAGCCAAACTCTTCATTTATTTATGAATGTCGTTCAAATAATTAACAAACATTGTCAATTTGAAAATCACAATAGCGAAAAGTCATCATAAAGACATTCTTGGTCAATTTCGTAAACAAAAATTGATCCTAATGGTTCGAAAATAGCCAACCTCTAAATTTGTTTATGAAAATTCTTCAAATAATTATTAACTCTTGTAAATTTGATAAAATAACCTATCAAAGAGTCACCAGAAGGACATTTTTAGTGAATTTCGTAAGCAAAAATTGAGGATTTTCGTTCGAAAATAGCCAAACTCTAAATTTGTTCGTGAACATTGTTATCGGAAAGACATTCTTAGTTCATTCCGTAAACAAATTGAGCCTATTTACTGAAAAATAGCCAAACTCTGATTTTCTTTCATGAAAATTGTTGAAATAAATAATTAATAATTCTTGTGAATTTGCAAAGCATCATAGAAAATAGTCACTGGACAAACATTCATAGTTAGTTCCATGCAAAAATTGAGAGGCTTCGTTGAAACAAAAACCAAACTGTAAATTTGTTTATAAAAATTGTTTATGTAATTGCCAAACAGCATCTGTTTTCAATAATGGTAATAAAACCTTATATTTATCTCACATTTCATACAAAAACTCTGGATTTCAATAAGTTATATAACCTTCTTTGATAAATCGGGGCCGGGACAAGCCTAGACCCGGCAAGCCTACCCAGGACAAGGCTTCCCATGTCAAGCCTCCCTAGGACATCACTTTCCACAAAAACTTGTCGTCCTGGACATGTCTATCCACTCATTTGAGGCTTGTCTGAACATCCCAACCCAGCAAATAAAGACCCCCTAGGACAAGTCCTCCCAGCAGATGGAAACTTTGGGACATCATTCCATACAAGGTGACAACTTTGAGACATCACTTTCCACGGTGAAAAACGATATTTAGCAGCCTGGCAAAAGTGGGCAGGTCTTCCCACAGGGTGGCAACTTTGTGACATTACCTCCCACAGTACAAAAACGATATTTAGCAGCCTGGCAAAAGTGGACAAGTCTTTCCACAGGGTGACAAATTTACACATCACTCCCCACAGTGAAAAACTATATATATCAGCCTGGATTATTATTAAAATGGCGTTAATAACCAAAAATTGTCATAACTTGAAAATTTATAAACAGCGCATAAATTTATAAATAATGTTGTCACCTACACGAAGGAACTTTTGGTTGTAAAAGATATAATATTTATTTGTACCATACGTCCATAGCAAGCCAGGATATAGCTTCACTATATCAAAAATAACTATTACGAATATTAAACTGTGAAGAAATTGAGTATGTTGGAATATAATAATAAATGATTAAATAACAGTACATATACCAAAACAAAGTTTGTATAATCCTAGCAAAGGCAGTGAAGTTTACAAAACACAATAGGAACGACGTTCTTCTTATGCTCATTTTCCGTATTTCTAATATGGGAAGACTTGTACACTATTGCCAGGCTGCTAAATATCATTTTTCACTCTGAGGGTTGATGTCTCAATTTTCCACCCTGTGAGTAGACTTGTCCACTTTTGGCAGACTGCTGAATATCATTTTTTACTGTGGGGAGCAATGTCTTAATTTGCCACCCTGCGGGTAGACTTGTCCACTTTAGCCAGGCTGCTAAATATCGTTTTTCACTTTGGGGAATGATATGTCAAAGTTGCCACCCTGTAGGAAGACTTTTCCACTTTTTCCAGGCTGCTACATATTGTTCTTCACTGTGAGGAGTAATGGCTCAAAGTTGCCATCCTGTGGGAAGTCTTGGCCGCTTTTGCCAGGCTGCTACCTATCGTTTTGTACTGTGGAAAGTGATGTCCTGGGGAGGCTTATCCGATATAGCCTGAACCCGGTCTATATTGTAGAAAGTGATGTCTCCAATCGTCTGCACCCGCTGGGAGGCCTTCTCCTGGGGGTTCTTTGTTTGCTGGGTAAGGATGTTCAGAGAAGCCTCAAACGAGTGGGTGGACATGTCGCAGACAACGAGTCTTTGTAGGAGGTGATGTCCTGGGGGGGCTTGACATGGAAACCCTGGTCCTGGGCTGGCTTTCCTCTTGTAGGCTTGTCACGGACTCGACTTAAAAAAAAATACGCCAGAAAAGTTAAAAAAAAGTCAAATCTGTTTTTAAATACAAAAATAACAAAAATTGACTATAAAAAATTCAACCAAAAAATTTTTCCGAAATTTCAATAGCTTTCATTCTAAAAAAAGCGACACTCATAATTTCAAAAATTTTCGAACATTTTGAACTATAAATGAGATCAATCAACTGTGACTAATACTTATGACTAACATTATATCGCAAAAATCATTTTTCAAAATACGAATATTCAGATATTCGGAATATTCAGATATACGGATATTCAGATTCGTCGGTGAAAACCGAGTCATTTAATCCTCGCGGTTTTCTTCGAGGAATCTGAAAATTCTCCCGAATTTCTTCGTGTTTGCCTCGATCGAAAATAATACAAGTATTTCTTCGAGGATTTTTTCAATAGGGTTTCGTTAGCTTCATTTTCATCAGCCATCAAAACTGATTTTTCGAATTGAATTTCAGGTTAGAATCACAACTAAGGTATTCAATTCTATCAATTCAGATTCATGACACGAAAGTCTAAGCCTGCTTGGTTTTGCTCTTGCTTGCTTGGTGCCATAAACAAACATATAACCCAAGGCAATATTCAGTTTCGGTTGTTCTCCGCCTGTGCGCTCCTTTTTTAAATTTCTTTGTATCCCAAGAACTATAAAAAACGTCTCTTAATAGAAGATATACAAAAAACACAAAAGTAACTTTAAGGTAACTAAAATTAAAATTACAAGGTACTGCAAAAATCGTAAATAAGTTACAAGTTACTTTTTAAAATAGTAAATAAATTAACTTAAAAGTTACAAATAACGTAACTTTTCAGTAACTTAATTACATGTAACATGTTACAAACCAACACTGGTCAGAACCTTTCTTCATCTACCTGAAACGTTCGACTTTGCTGCCTTCTTCCACTACACTTATTGTACTGACGCAGTCTAGCAGTAAGAACGATCAAGTGGATCCGGCACTTGATCTTCATTATGCCTAGCACCTATGCCTCCAGATTTAATCAGCTCTTCGTTATAAACATCTTCCAGAGGCATGACGAGCATGATGGTGCTTCCTCTAACTGATGTGCATAATCGACGTTTTCCCCCGCTGAATCAACATGTCCTTTGATCTCCATTGGTCGCTTTTCTCAGATAAGTAGATTATTCCTGATGTCTTTCACCTTAGCAATAAAATCTCTTACTGCAACCTTCTGTTTTGTAGGATACTTTGCAGCAAACTTCTTCCCAAAATTGTATCCCTTTCCGCGCATAGTTTCATACTTCGCGCTTTCATGATAGATACGCATCAATTCTTCTTTCACTGTGGTATTCCAGTCGCTGCTCTCCCACGGTACTTCTGTTAAAGTGGTTGGCTTAAATTTGCTAACGCTTGTCAAAGCATCCTGAACAAGCAAACCTTCGGAGAACGCCTTTATTGATATTACTTTTTTAAACATTTTCTTGCTTTTTTATCCCGGTTTTTTTCACCATCAGCCACGGACCTAGTTAAGTACATGATGAGTTAACGATGGTATGAATTAAATTGATACAACGTTTAAAATCTCTGAGGACAATGTTATTTTTGACTCAAAATTAGGAGCATGGTGTAATTGGAAGTTCATGTTTTACCCCTGTTGTCCTTAAACAGCAATCATGAGAGTTGAGGTGTCATCAGTCGCCTAGGGATCACACCATGGGGTTTCAGTCGCCTAATACCTGACGGTCTAGAAAGTTTCTTGCAATGCAACAGTTTTAATGAAAGCGCTTTTTGAGCTCCTGCCAGTACCCTACTAAGTGTTGCATATTCGAGATGTTCAGTGCATCTTGCGTGTACATTGATGTAGCTGAAATCACAATAGGATGAATAGATGCATCTTTCACATTCGATGGGCTCAGATATAATGATCCATATGGATAGTAACGCCCCAATTTAAGATTTAATCTTCGTTTTCTAATAAGGGCACTGAAATGTATCTATAGAAAGGCATCCATTATCTTAAGAGTCCAATTTTTAAGGAAAGTTATAGATGTCTAATGCCCGCCACATCATTATGTCTGTGCGAGTACTCTCTCTGACCCATTACACGACAACCATCAATAATGTGCTCGACAGACTCGTTGCTATCTCCACGTAATCGGCACCTGTCAAACACGTGTTAGTGTAAGACGTGCTTGCGATAGTTTCTGCCCTGAATTCAAGGCCTCCTCTAAGGAAAAATTTAAGGACGTGCCATCGAAATTTGCTTTACAACTGGTGTTTTAAAGTGCAACATTTGGCTTGCTGTTAAAATAGTCTCGAAACTATATAACTTGTGACTTACACCGTTTCCTGATATCTACAACGCCCCTACCCCCTCTATGTCATGATAGAACAACCCTTTAATCGCCGAATTACTGTGATGTATTCGGTACTTCATCATTTCTGGGCGGATGGTTCTCTTTAACCTTTCAAGTTTGGTGTTTGACAATTTTATGGGCCCAAAGGAGTACGTAAGAGCAAGTACTATATAGGTGTTGATAGGTACTGAGAGAACTCTTCAGAACCAATCAGAGTCTTGCAGTGAATTTCCTCTGTCATTCTCGTGTTCGTTGTCTAGCTCTGCGGACCCTAATTCTCTTCTGAGTAAACGCACTGTTCTGCATTAATCTAGTCCGAGCTCCATATGGATATCATTAGAAAACTGCTTTGTGACATGGATCAGTTGCTGTAGTTTCTGTTTTGAACTGGCGTATAGCTTCAGGTCATCCGTGTGCATAAGATGGGTAAGTTGATGACAATCCACATTATCATTTATTTTGAACCCACGAGACATGCAAATTTAGTGTTTTTCTCAATGGGTGCAACGCTAAACAGAACCGCAATGAACTGAAGGAGTCTCCTTGAAACGCTTGCTTCAAGTCAATGTATGCCAATGTGCAAATTTCTTTTATGTTTACGTGCTTGTGCGATAGCAACAGCGTCTATGGCAAAGAGTCTATCGGTTTAAATTCAGATGGATTTTTAGCGTCTGGTGGTTTAGGCAATATATACGTGGTACCTTTGAGCGTATAGCTTGGCATTATGTATGGGGCTTTACAGTTACTTGCCGTTTTCAAAACCGCTGAAACCTCTGAGACGGTGATGTTAGTAGACTCCATTACAACATTATTTCTTGCTCTTTATTTCCCTAGTTGGGACCACGCAGCGCCTAAAGTGCTTCATTTTGTTTTTCCCCAAACACACGACCAGTACTAAACCCTTTCTTCACATTTAGGAGCTTCTACGTCTAGCTGTTTATTTTGTTTTACACTCAGTTCACGATAGACGCTTCTTTCATCTATCTGAAAGGTTCGATTTTGCTGCCTTCTTCCATTACACGTATTGTATTGACGCAGTCTAGCAGGAAGAACAACAAATATCGGCCGTTAGAAGCCTATAATCTCATTCAATATTGCTGATGTTAAAGACTCGATGATTCGAGGGTGGATGATTTTAGTAATAAGGTGTATCAGCTTTCTGGTTCTATTTCCTTTCTGATATTTAGTCAAGCGACCCAATTTCGTCCTTACTTTACTGACATCCATATCAAACCTGATTTTCCATGTTGGACCTCGTTCCCTTCATACGACCAATACTGCTTTTGTAGTTAGTGTTGCGTACAAATGCATGGGCAACATATTGTTGTTTAGGTGTTCTATTAGTACACGCAGAACATTCGTGACGGGCATCTTCGGCAGAGAATGCCTTTAGTTTACATCATTTAGTTCTACATCTCTAAACTCCAGCAAAGAATTTACGAAATTCCTTTCAAGGTGTTGTAGTTTTGATGGGATTTCGCTATTTACATCAAAGGAAACATTAATTTTCAGATGTGATTCTAGTGAATCCGTTACTTAGTCTTCATTATCCCTAGCACCTAGCCTTCAGCTTCAAGCAGGTCTTCGTTATCCGCACTTTCTAAAGTGATTTCATCAATAGGAGGCTGCTGTTCCACTACAACTTTGATGCTAGCTAGTTAAACAGCTGATAGCAGCCTGTTGACAAAAATGAGCGTCTTTGGTCTACTAGATTCTGTTCCATAATACTTTTAGCTAGATTCGGGTACTCAAATACGAAGAGACGATGATGTTCTCTCCTTACACGTTGCCCACTTTTCTCTGTCAAAAATAAAGGCGCATAACATATAGTATGTCCATTTTATATGCATTTTTGGATGCTGAGTATCTGCTTCCGCCTCTGGTTGAATGAGGCCATCTGCCTCTGGAGGCTGTAATTGTACTGGATCATCATGAGGTTGCACAGGGACATCAAGAGCATGTTTATCTTGTATTGCTTCACCAGTCGCTGCTTGCTCTTGCGGTGCAGCTTCCTGTAGCCTTTCATAATAGAGCCGCATCAATTCTTCATTTATTGAGGCATTCCAGCCGGTGCTCTCCCGCGGTATTTGTGTTGAAGTGGTTAGCTGCAAATTGCTAACGCTACTCAAAGCATCCTCAGCAGGCAGAGTTGATGTTCCACTGTTTACTGTTTAACGCAGATTTGCTTGCTGGCCAGCTTTTTGAGTTGTAAGATCTGCCTGACCATCTGGCAGCTCACGATCAAGGCTGCCCCGCAAGCTGTGGCCTCCAGCTATATGGCAAGCAGTTTCACTTTTTAAATGTTTCAAGAAAATGTAGTGTCATATTAAAGAATAGGATGGAAATGAATTTTAATTATGATTCAACATAATAATAATGGAGCGCATTACAATTACGTCTACATCATAAAAAGAATTGCTAATTTATTTTTATTTTCACCTATAAAAATTTGAAGCATTTCAAAATTTTGTTGACATGATAATTTAACCCAAGAACAACGTGAACTTTCTGAACACTACTAACAACGTGGGGTGGAATCCAACCCATCTTAATATTTCCTGTTATTTGTGATAAATTTGAAATTCTGAAGGGGAGAGATGGTTGGTCATCCATTTCAGAGTAATAAAATATTGCTTTTCAATGACAATCTTTATTACAAATAATGCTTGGTATCAAATAATACTAGAAACAAATATCTTCATGAACGAACAATATCAAATACAAAACTTTTCTGGGAAAAAACTCTTCAAAATCAAATAGATGTAAGAAAACTTTCCTTTCGTGGAGAAAAAAATGTTGTGAACAAAGTAGGTATCATGTTTCTAAATCGATTTATTCTGAAAAATCATCAGCATTCAGGCAGCCATGACAAATAACTTTTTTATGCTTACCACATAAACATTTACCACATTTTTCGCAAAATGAATAGCCTTTCCTGTCCTTTCTGACCTGCAAAGGTTAGTACAAGACTGCATTTGAGGGTACTAGGAAGGAGAAAGTGATAAGAAATATTCACGCATGCGCAGATTCAAGTAATCATAGCTTAAGTGGGATTCCACCCATACGCTGTTGTTCTTGGGTTAAAATGAATGAATACTAATGACGTTGTGATATTGGACTAAACCATAATTTTAATGAATTTCGCTTTTTTTATCCTTTAACGTGATTTTAACTCGATGCATTTCCATTATGTTGACATGATAATTCTAATTCGTTATATATTATTAATACTATGGTTCATTTTTATTGTGCTTTAACATAATTTCAACTCGTTGCATTTCCATTATGTCGACATGATAATTTTAATTCGTTATATATTATAACCACTGTGGTTCATTTTTATTATGTTTTATCATAATTTTGACTCGATGCGAGCTGACGTTACATCTTGAAATACCTAATTTGGTCTGTGCCAGAATCTTTGCCTGTGCCATGTTTTTGTTAGTAAACTTCAAATATATATACACGGAAAAAAATGGTCCTTCAGAGAGTCACGAACAAGTAGCTAGGTCTCGGATATGAGAAAAATTCATCGGATATTGATGACAAATCTGGGAACTGGAAAGTAGTTTCGTCTGCAGGTGGCCCGCACACACGCTCGCTCATACGCGCGTATGTGTGGTTCGAGTGCGTCTGATGAGTGACTAGAAGTTTTATAAAACATATATTGTTTGGCCTCGGTGACTGCACGTGTTTACGCACTTTTGGTTTATGTTTAGAAATAGGTGAGTCAGCAGTCTTCGAGGGTTCAAATCCTTTGAGTTGCGAATTTATAAATTAATATAAATTAAATCGCACAAATAAAATTTGTCCTTTTTATATTTAAGTCTCAAATTTTCATGAATGTTCGTAGGAAATTCGAACTGCTCGTAAAAAACTTCGACATTTCTCCATACACTTCTCATAGAAATAAGGATTTAATGTTGCAATTTTTTTTATCTCGTATCCGAGACCTAGCTAGAAGTTCGTGACTTTTTCACGGATAAGTTTTCTCCGTATATGCCCAGGTATGCCTTTCTCCATAATTTGATTGCGTGCCATAAACTCATTCTGTCATAAAATCCTAGATCTCACTAGATTTAGCAGGCAAGTACTAGTGGTAATGTACGTTGCAGAAAATGGCCTTGTGGCGTAGTATTAGGTTATTTCACAATTACTACCTGTTCCGAAAATATTATCTTATCGTCTGGTTTCGCGAATACTGGGTATTACAAATGCCTTGATGTCATTATAAAAATCATTTTTAAAGAATTTTTAAAATAAGGTGTAAAATAATATCAGTTATTGGATTTATTCTGGGAAAAAGGAAAGAGCCTGCCTTTAGTTACGCGCCATTTTGAAGTAATGATCAATTAAGTTTTCCTAAAAACATCAACGAAAAGCTATTTGGTTGAGGTTATCTAGAACTTTAAAAAGTAAACATAAGTGACATCTGTGAAAGAAAGAAGTTTAGTAAAGTTTTGCGATTAAATAATGATTAAAAAATGTTAAGCAGATGCTATGGAAGTTCAAACTGTGATTTGAATCTATGGTATGTGGAAAAAATTATATTTTATACACTGATATTATTATAAAAACGGAAATTCCGGTCTAAAATCTGTAAATTAAACGTGGTTTTAATTGTTCTTATATTTACCATTATTTTTTTATAACGAGAAATTAAGAAAGAAATACTGAACTTCAATTGTTTGGCTTTTTGGCATTTTTTCGCTTTTTAAGGTTCTATATAACCTCTACCAAACAGATTTTTAGATGATTTTTCAGCATAATTTACTTCGCCATTACTTCAAAACAGCACGTAACCAAATAAAGGATCTTTCCTGTTTCCGATTATAAATTCAATAACCAATATTCTATCATATTTTGTTTAAAAAATTCATTAATTATGATTTTTATAATGACAGTAATGCATTTTGCATACCCAGTATTCGCGATAGCAGGCGAAAAGTAAATCTTTTTTGAACAGACAGCGATTGTGAAATAACCAAATATAGGCTTTTTTACAGCGCTTATTCCCATACTTTATGGCAAAATGAGATAATGGAGAAATGCCTACTTACCAATTTCTACAATTTTACCGCTTCTGATTGGTTGGTCCTATATTCACGACTTTCGACTCAGTTATAAGTACTTATTTGTGCAGAATTTCATTTTTCCCAAAAAGTTCGTAAACTTTACTAGACTGGATATGAAGCCTACGAAAATACCCAGATAATCTAGAAATTTTTGTGTATTTTTGGAAAAATGAATACTTACCGTTAGGGCGCAAAAAACAATTTCATTTACTCAAATGTCTAGTGATTTTACGTTTTACGTTTTATACCTAGTAGTAATGCTGCCATGGGACGCCATCCTTACATTGGTCGCATGATACATTTCACATTATTAACGACCATCGTTTTAATCCTCAAGCGTGGTTTGAGATTGGAGCTTTCTGTTTTTTCCGAGAATGAGCCGGTCAACTTATTCTCGGAAGTTGGAGAGTTGAAGTCTCTGGACCATTTTTTTAAAATAAATTCAGTTAGGACTATTTTGAGGATCAATTGTTTTAAACTTTTCGGTTGCTCATCAGAGTTTGTCGTAAATCGTTAATTTATTTAAAATTTTTTAATTGGGAATCGACAGTTGAACTCATATCGAAAAGGATTTAGTATATTTGATGTTTTATTCAAATGTTTCATTCAGGATGCATTTTCCAAATTTCGCGAGTAGAGCAACAGCACGCTGGAATGGTGAATGACCGGAAGTTTGGAATTGAACAAGCACGAACTGCGAAATATCTGACAACAGAAGCTACGGATAGCGGCCCGCGCTGTTCTTTCGGTCGAGAAACTCGGACCGGGCATAGAGGTAAAAAAGCGTAGGCCAAAAAACTGCGCTTAGCCGCTGAAGCCGCGCAATACCTGCAATACGTCCCTAAACGGCGGCCAGCACTCGCTTCCGGCCCCGAAACCGCAGAATACGACCCCGAGAGTCCCGAGTTCATTCTCCCCGATTTAACTATCTTTTCACCTCGGAGTTTAGATATCCCGATTCTCGTGTTGCGCGTTGCTCCTGTAGAAGGCTTACCTACTGCATGTAGCCTTTTTGCGAAGACCATATTGACTCCGAGTAAGTCTCCAGTTTCGATTCTGTCCGTTCCTCCTAAGCCTCTGACACCAGTAAAGTCGCCGGTTTCGGTTCCACCAATATCCGACAAGCCACCGACTCCGGGTAAGTGATACAATCCGCAAACATTCATTAGCGCCGATATCTTCGATGACACCCTCTTCATTCCCGTTGGCTATTCACCGGAAAAGTTCTGGTTGATCCCGGCAAAATCGACCAGCAAATTAAAGCGCGCTCTTTTCAACGAACCAATGTTGCCCTTACCGCTCCCGCATGACCCAAAGCTACATTACACACACTTTTACCATTGAACCGTGTGTCCAGGCCCATCTCCCAGGTTATCCCAGGGATAATCCGTCAGATATCCTACAAGGCAAAAATTGGGATATCCCCAGGATATCCCAACTTCCCCCTTGCAGAATATCCGAGGGGTTATTCCCTGGGACAACTTGGGAGATGAATGGGATCGAGTGGGATATCACGGTACATTCTATTACTGTGAGGGTATATATATATATATATATATAATGAAAAAATAAAGGTAAACAACCACCGCAAGGTCCCATTGGGAGCAAGTGCCAACTAAAAATGACATCGGCTCCCAGTAGGACCGCGGTAAATCTCACTTATGGCCACGTCTCACAACCGTGAAATGGGTGGTCACAGGACACGACGAAATCACAACGTCAGGCCGGCGAAACTCTCGTGTGCTTTGAGGACACGAAGCAACCCAAGGATGACAGCTTTCTGGATCCATCTCGCAAGTGCCTTGGCATATTTTTGGCACGCGGGTATGGCTTTAAGGTTACGAACCAGTGATAGTTTCGCATCTTGCAAAATTCAAAATTTTTGCTTTAAAATCTTAAACATTCTTTTTCAAAATCATTTTTTTTAATTTTTAAAGTGATTCCATTTTTCATAATTTTTTTATAACTGAAAATTTTTAAAAATTGCTTTAAAATCTTCCAGATTCTTTTTCGACAATTTTGGAAATCTTTTGAAATCTTAAAAAGAAAACTTTTATTCTCTTGAAACCTTTCAAAATTATTAAAAATCATCTTTTTTGAAATCTTCGAAAATCTACATTTTGTTTTATATGTTTTTAAATAGTTCCATGGTTTGAATAATTTTTGAAATTTTTTCAAAACTTCTCAATATCTTTTAAAATGAGCAGTTTTTTTTATTTAAAAAAATTTTAATTCTGAAAAATAAAGAAATAGCCTTAAAGCTTCCACATACTGTTCTGAAAATTTTGGAAATCTTTCGCAATGGTTTGAAATCTTGTGCAATTTTATCTAGAAAAGTTTTTCATTCTCTTGAAACCTTTCATTCATAAAAAGATTCTAAACTTTTTCTTGGAAATCTATTTTTTTGTAATTTTATGAAATTGACATTTTGTTTTAAATTTTACGAAATGTTTGCGAAACTTCTTAATATTTCTTAAACTAACACGAATTTTCTGTAAAATGTTGTAAACGTGCAGAATTGAAAAATTTTGCTTTAAAACTTTCTACATTATTTTTCGAAATTTTAGAGAATCATTTTTTAATATTTTCTCAAAATGAATTTACCAAATAAAACATTATTTAAATTTTACCAGGAATTTTAAGAAAACTTATTTATTCTCTTGATATCTTTAAAATTCTCAAGGCAAAATGTTCGACAAAATTATCTCCATTATTCTCGTTCATCACAAAAAAAACTTGATAAAATTTCAGTGTAAAAGCCTACAAACCTAATTCTAAAGCAAAAAAATGTTAAAGTCCGTTTTTATAATATAAAAAACACAAAATTTCACATTTTTGAGACTTTCCCCATGCATTTGAATAATTTTCGGCCTAAAAGTAGAGCCAGCGCCACCCTCGGCCGTACTCAACATTTCCGTCACTTTCATTTCAGAGTGTCACGAGGCTGGTTTTTAAATACCAATTTTTAAGTAAAACGCTAACATAACTTAAAATTGTTAAAACTTGTGAATCGTCTTCAACATATATTTTTTTTAAAGGAAAAATACAAATTTCCGACGAAATACACTAAAATAATACAAAATTGTTAAAAGATTCTAAATATTGTTTAAATTATAATTTCCTTTTTTTTTTATTTACTAATTTTATTGTAAAACGCTTTAGCGTAACCTAAAATTATTGAAAAATTATGAAATTTTGAAATCAAATGATTTTTGTTTCAAAAAACCGATTTCCTGTGAAAAGAGTTGATATAACCGGAAACTGTTAAAAATTACAAGTCTTGTAAAAACTAAAATTGTTAAAAAAAATCCTAAATCTTGGTGAAATTATAATGATTTTTGTTTTAAAATACCAATTTATGGTGTAAAATGCTGACGTAACCTAAAATTGTAAAAAAATTATGAAATTTTAAAATCTAATTATTTTGGTTTAAAAATATCAATTTCCGGAAATAAAAAACGCGAATCAAACCGAAAAACGTAATTTGTTGAAAAACGTTTAATTTTTGTAATCTAATAATTTGTGATTAAAAATACACATTTCCGGTGTAAAATGCCAACGTAACCCAAAACTGTTAAAAAAAGTATCAACTTTTAAAATCTAATGTTTTTTTTTTTTAATAAACCGATTTCCTTTGAAAAAAGTGAATGCAACCAGAAACTATTAAAAAAAATTTTAATCTATATGTTCAAAGTATAATGATTTTTGTTTTGAAATACCAATTTTTGTTGTACAACGCTAACATAACCTAAAATTGTTCAAAGTTGTGAATCTTCTTTAAAATCTAATTTTTTAAATTAAAAATACCAATTTCGAAAAAAGTAGTAAAATAATCCGAAATTGTTCAAAGATTTTAAATCTTATCTAAAATATAATGATGATGATATTTATGTGAAAATGCTCATTTTTAGTGAAAAGAAAAAGTAACGCAACCTAATTTTTTACAAATTGCGAGTCTTCCTCGAAACTTTATGGTTTTATATCAAAATTCTTTTTTTAAATACTAATTTCCAACGAAAAGCACTATCGCAAAACATGTATAATAGTTACAATAATTTATTAGATAATTTGTTGATGTAATTTAAAGTAAAGAGAATGTGCATATTTTTTTTAGAAATGAAAATTTCATAAATTTTCAGAAGAAATATCTATTATTAATTCTTATCATTCTTAAAATTTTTACGATTCTGATTGAAAGTTATAAAGTTTTTAATTCATATTTATAAAATAGTTTAATTTTCGAGCCCACAAACTTGAAATTACTGTTCAGTTTTGACAACATTTTTCCTAATTTTGACCATTTTTTGTTTTGTTTTTTATATCAAAAGATATTTTAATTCCTTATAAATTATTACAGATTTTTAGATAATTTTCTATAAGACAGTTGAATTTTCTACCAATTAACTAAACTTTCAGATAAACAAACAAATCATTTTTAACTAACAAAGAAACTAATTTTTATCAAAGTAATTTAATTTTCAACGAAATAGATACATTTTCCACTAATCTTAGGAATCTTTAACGAAGAAAAAAAATGTTAAGAAAGCAGTTCAACTTTCAACCAACGAGTTTAATTTTCAACTTAAAAAGATGAATTATGAAGCAAAAATTTAATAGTTGATATTTCAACCAAGAAAAGATTGTTATTAAAAAAAAATCCCGTTGAATTGAACCCAAATAGATGAAATTTCTACCAAAAGAGATGAATTTTTTTTATCAAAAAGGCATATTTTCAACAAAAGTTGCATTTTCAACCAAGAAAGGGTTTTCCGCCAAGAAGAACGATATTTCTACAAAAAAATTGAATTTTAAAACAAATATTTAAATTTTCAACCTATAAGATGCATTTTCAACCAAGAAGATTAATTTTCTACTAAAAAAAAAGATTCTCAAGAAAAAACATAAATTTTTAACCCATTATTTGAATTTTCAACCAAGGAAATTAACTTTCTACCAAAAAGATGAATTTTCAATAAACTACATACATTTTCAACCAATTAGTTGAATTTTGAAGCCAAAAAATATCAATTATTAACCAAAAATGGAATACTTGAATGTTCATTTTAAAAAATCATTTTGAATAAAAGAAAAGAATTTTTTACAAAAAAGTTGAATTTTCAATTTTAGTTCAATTTTCAACTAAACAGATGAATTTTTCACTAAAATTATGAATCTTTGACAAAAAATTAAGTTTAACGAAAACAGTTCAATATTTTTTCTGGGAAATTCATCTCTTTGGCTGAAAATTCATGTCTTTAAAAATTTTCCTTTTTTTTTTTGAAAATTCGTCTTTTTTGGTTGAAACTTTTACTTTTTGGTAGACATTTGAACTACTTTGTAAAAATTTTAAGCATTTGGTTGAAAATTCATGTATTTTGTTGAAAATTCGTCTTTTTCAGTCGAAAATGATTTTTCTTGGTTAAAAATTCATGTTTTTTGTTGGAAATTGAACTATTTGGATGAAAAATTAACTATTTTGTTAAAAATGGTTGATTTTTGTTGGAAAATTAATTTTTAACGGAAAGTATAACTATTCCAGTAGAATATTAATAATTTTAGTGGAAAATTTATCTCTTTGTTTGAAGTTTAATTATTTTGTTGAGAATTCTTTTTTTTTTAGTGAAAATTAATTTTTTAACTGAAAGTATAACTGTTGCTGATGCAGATTCATCATTTTGAAAATTCATCTCTTTGATTGAAAATTTAACTATTTTGTTGAAAATTATTTTTTTTTTATTGAAAATTTAACTATTCCATTTTTGATGGAAAACGTATCTTTTTTATTTGAAAATTCAACTATTTGGTTAATAGTTCATCTTTTTTAGCTGAAAGTAAATTCACGTTTTTAATATTAGAAATATTAAATATATATTAATAATTTTTAATTAATAATATTAAATATATTAATAGATATTAATTATAATAAAATTTTGTTTCCAGAACCTCACAAAAGAAATGGCGGATTACTGCGTGGCACGGATGAAGGCTTACGTCGATCCAAAAACGGAACGACCAATCACCGGGGCGCTGGATTACATAGAATTTACCCGCACCCTCTTCCAAAATTAATTATTATTACTCACAACAAATTCAAATTAGAGCAGCTTTCGTATTATATAATCAAGACTAATATTGCTTAATATTTGCACGACTATAGTATTAGGTCCCAAAGTCTGGGGCGTTTTTCATTTTTTTAGTGGAATTTTTCGCGCATTCTTTTGGCAGCTTACCGTATGCTCTTTATTAATATATTTATATTAAATCTTCAAACTTTACTCAGAGAAGATAGAAAAAAAAAGAAAAAAGTCTGAGGCGGTCAAGCTTTCCAAATATTGTCCATTAATCGTAATTTTGAATTTTTTTCAAAAGAAAAAAAAAAGAGATGGAATATAAAACTGTTGGTTCCAGAAGAGATATTATTTATACTTGGTTTTATTGGCTTAATAAAGAGAAAGTATATAAATAAATTGGATAGAGTATTTTTTTATCGTATACTCAATTTATTTAATTTTCAGGAAAATAAATTAGAACCGTTTAAATGATATGAAAAAATTTATCAAAAAATATAATATTGAACTTAAAGAGGTAGAATAAGGGAAAAACAGCCTGAGCCAACCAATTTCTTTTTTTGTAATAGTTCGAAATTTGAAGATTTAAAATTGAAATGTATTCCATTTTTTAAATTTACGGTTGAAGATTCATTAATTAAAAATGTTTATAGTTGGAGATGATGTAATTTTGACCTCTTTTTCTGGAATATTTAGTTCCGGTTTAAAGATTAAAATGGAAAAATGTTCAATTTCAAATATTTGCACTGAAGGCTCTTCAATATTTAATTTCTATAATAAAAAATTATGAAATTTTAAATGCCTTTTTTGGAATAGTCAATTTTGAAGATTTCAAACTAAAAATTATTACATTTTTAAGATTTACATTTAAAGATTCATTAATTTGTAATATTTATGCTTTAAATTAATCTAATTTTGAAGTTTTTTTTTTGAATATGCAGTTCAATTTTGAAGATTTACGAGGGAAAATTCTTTAATTTTGAATATTTACAATTGAATATTTAATGTGTATAATCGAAAACGATGCAATTTTGAATGATTTTGTTGGAATAGTTCAATTTTGAAGATTTCAAATTGAGAATTATTCAATTTTGAAGATTCAAAATTGAGAATTATTCAATTTTAAAGATTAAAAATTAAAAAATTGTCACTTGAAGATTTAAATAAAAAAATTATTCACTTTTGAAGATTTAGAATTTAATTTAATTCAGTTTTACAGATTTACAATTGCAGATTCTTCCATTTTAATGATCTACAATTTAAAATGATTCAACTTTTAAAATTTACAATAGAAGACTCATTAATTTGTAATTTTTATACTTTAAAATGATGTAATTATAATCTTTTTTTGAATATGTAGTTCAAGTTTGAAAATTTAAAATAGAAAATTCTTTAATTTTGAATATTTGCAATTGAAGGATATTTAATGCGTATAATAAAAAACGATGCAATTTTAAATCATTTTGTTGAAATATTTCAATTTTGAAGATTTAAAATTGAGAAATATTCAATTTTGAAGATTTAATATTGAGAATTATTCAGTTTTTAAGATTTAAATTTGAAAATTCATTAATTTGTAATGATTATACTTTAAAATAATGAAATTTTGAACGTTTTCTTTTTTAATATGAAGTTCAATTTTGAAGATTTACAATGAAAAATTCTTTAATTTTGAATATTTGCAATTGAATATTTAATGTGTATAATCGAAAACTATGCAATTTTTAATGTTTTTGTTGGAATAGTTCAATTTTGAAGATTTAAAATGGAGAATTATTCAATTTTGAAGATTTTAAATTGAGAATTATTCAATTTTGAAGATTTATAATTGAGAATTATTCAATTTTGAAGATTTAAAATTGAAGATTCATTAATTCGTATTGTTTATACTTTAAAATCATGCAATTTTGAATGATTTAGTTGGATATAGTTCAATTTTGAAGATTTAGAATTGAAATTAATTTAGTTTTACAGATTTACAATTGAAGATTCATCAATTTTAACTATCCGCAATTTAAAATTATCTAATTTTTTAGATTTATAATTGAAGATGCATTAATTTGTAATGTTTATACTTCAAAATGATGTAGTTTTGAACGTTTTTTAAATATGCAGTTCAATTTGAAAGGTTTACAATGGGAAAAATTTCAATTTAGAATATTTGAAATTGAAGACTTTAACATTTAATGTGAATAATAGAAAGTAATGCACATTTGAATGATTTTGTTGGAATAGTTTATTTTTGAAGATTTAAAATGGAGAATTATTCAATTTTGAAGATTTAAAATTGAAATTAATTCAGTTTTATAGATTTACAATTGAAGATTCTTCAATTTCAACGATCAGAAATTAGTTCTTTTTTCAATAATAAGATTCACAATCGAAGATTAATTTTGATAGAATAGTTCAATATTGAAGATTGAAAATGATTTAATTTGGAAGTTTTAGAATTGAAAATTATTCATTTTGAAAAATTTATAATTGAAAATTATTTAATTTTAACTATTTGCAATTTCAAATTCTTTAATTTTGTATATTTGCGATTAAAACCTCTTCACTATTTGGTGTGTATAATAGAAAATTATGCAATTTCGTTAGCTTTTTTTTTTAATAGTTCAATTTTGAAGATTTAAAATTAAAATTCACCAATAGATTAATTTTATTAACAATCATTTCAGACTACCGGTGTAAAACTTTTAAAAGTTTTCTGTTCATGAAATAAGGTTTTTCATTAGATCCATCGTTGCGTTCAGAGTCTTCGAGAAAACAGAGAAAAAGCGTATCAATCGCAGCAGTTTGAACTTGAAAAAATACAGAAGTTAGAACCCAAGAACCGATTCCAACTAAAAGAATAGGAACGATCCTATAGTGAAGCACATTTTCTTCCTGATGGTACCACCAGCAGGTGGAAAAAACACTTAAACCGATTATGAAGATTTTTCCAGCACCTAAAATCCAATCTGTAATCTGACAATGAGGAAAATTTAAATCAGAAAAATATTGCTGTATGAGAATGAAAAAAATCCAAATACACTCGATTCTCGGTTTAGGAACTCGCGGTTTAGGAATTCCTAGAATTACCTCAGAAGGGCCGCAGTGCACGAGTACTCGGTTGGGTATATTGCGCAATATTATGCATTCCAACTGGAAACGATTCAGGCGGCCTTGATTGATTATGTTTCGATACTCCCAATTTAGGAACAAGGCCATTTGCAGGCAACCCCCGATACTGTTCCTAAACCGAGAGTCGGGTGTAGGTAAGTCAAAATAAATCCAAATAAATATAGATTTTACCTTGGTGAGTAATACAACTCTGATGATATTTCTCATGAGAAGGGAAAAGGCTTCTTTTGCAGAATGATAAAATCCTTTTCCTTCAATTGCACACATGATATAAGCATTGTAGTTTATATACTTGAAAAAATTCTCCAGGAGCCAGAAATTCCATTTGCAACATTTTATAGCAGCACTCGCCACTTCGTTGTTGTATTGCTTCAATTTTTTGTTTATTGCTTCCAAAATTGTTCGAATTATCTTGCAGATGGTTATTACTAAGGATCCGAACGCAACAGTTCCTAAGTGATATCTGAAACAATTTTGAATTAAAATTTTTATAATTAAAAAATAACAAAATCGGCTAAATTAGTTATTATTTATTGAAATTATTACTTACCGACAGTCGGTATCAACCTTAGTCGGTAATACAGATTTCTGTCATCGGTCGAGTCTCAGTCGATATTTCAGTGATCTACCTTGCTGAGCCTATTCTATCTCTTTATCTGTTTCCTCATTTATCTCCTCCTTCTACACATATTCTTCTGTCTCCTCTTCATCTATCTCCTGATCCTACTAGTTCCCCTTTTCTATCTCCTCATTCTTATTTACCTCTTAATCCTCCTCCTCCTCTTCACCTACATACTCATTTATCTCCTACTGACGATCCTCTTCCTAATATATCTTCTGTTTGAGAAGGAGGATCAAGAGCTGGACGAGAAGGTGGTTGTGGAGGAGATAGATGAATGAGATGATAGATGAGGAGGAGAATGACGAAATAAATGAGGAGATAAGGGAAGAGAAGGTGGATAAGAAGTTAGACGAGGAAGAAATAGATGAGAATGGGGAGGAGGGGCAGGATCACGAGATAAATGAGGAGAAAGATAAGGAAGTAGAGCAGGATCAGTAGCTGGATCAGGAGACTGGTAAGTGATGGTGGTGGAGGAGAAAAAGGACAAAACGGAGGAAGAGATAGAAGAAGTGAAGGAAGAGGATGATCAGGAGCTGGACGTTTAGGAGATAGATGAGAAGGATCACGAGATAAATTAGGGGATAGAGAAGGAGCAGGAGATAGACGAGGAGACTGCGGTGGTGGAGGAGAAGGAGATGGATAAGAAGAAAAATGACAAAAAGGAGGAACAGATAGAAGAAGGGAAGGATGAGGATGATCAGGAGTTGGATGTGAAGGAGATAGATTAGGAGGAGGAGCAGGATGTATATAGAAGAAGCAGGAGGAGGATCAGGAGGTAAATGGGGAGATACATAAGGAGGAAGAGGAGGATCAGGAGATGCATGAGGAGACTGGTAAGTGGTGGAGGAGGCGGAAGAGGAGGAGATGGATGAGGAGAAAGAGGACGAGAAGTATGAGGAGATAGAAGAAGAGGAGAAAGAGGATGGTCAGGAGCTGGATGTGAAGGAGATAGATAAGGAGGAGGAGCAGGATATACATACACACACACACACATATATATATATATATATAGGAGAAGCAGGAGGAGAATCAGGAGGTAAGTGGGGAGATATATAAGGAGCTGAATGTGGAGGAGATAGATAAGAAGGATCAGGAGCCAGATTGGAGTATCAGGAGATATATGAGATGATATATGAGAAGAAGGAAGAGGATTAGGAGCTGGCTGTGGAGGAGATAGATGCGGAGGAGCAGCAGGAGATATATGTGGAGGAGAAGCAGGAGAAGGAGGAACAGAACGTAAATTAGGAGATAGGTAAGGAGAAAGAGGAGGATCATGAGATGGATGAGGAGACTAGTAAGTAGTGGAGGAGGAGGAGATAGATCAGGGGAAAAGGGAGATAGATAAGGAGAGCAGGAGATATATGAGGAGGAGAAGTATCAGGAGCTGGATGTTAAGGAGATGGATGTGACTGAGAAGGAGGCGGAGATGGAAGAAGAAGGATCAGGAGTTGGATGCGGAGGATGTAGATGAGGCGGAGGAGGAGGCGAAGGATCAGAAGATGATTGAGGGGATATGTTAGAAAGTGAAGGAAGATCAAGAATCAGATTGGAGTATCAGGAGATAAATGAGATGATAGATGAGCAGAAGGAGAAGTAGGAGGATCAGAAGCTGGATGAGAAAGAGGAAGAAGAGGAAGGAGTAAGAGATATATGAGGAGGTAGAGATAATGAGGACGATGTTAATGAGAAGCAGGAAATAGATAATGATCAGGAGGAAGCGAAGACAGATAAGGAGATATATGAGGGGATAGAAGAAGAGGAGTAGAAGAAGAGGAGATAGATGAGAAGAAAGAGATAGAAGAAGAGGAGGATCAGGAGTTGTATGAGAAGGAGATAGATGAGGCGAAGGAGGTGGATTATCAGGAGATATATGAGGCAAAGGAGAAGAAGGGTCAGGAAGATAATGAGGAGAAGGAGGAGGTAGAAGAAAAAGGAGGAGGAGATGATGGAACTGATGAGATAGATGAGGAGGAGATAGAAGAAGTGAAGGAGGAGGAGGAGGAGGAGAATCGAGAGAAAAATGAAAAGCTATATAAGAAGGGGATAGAAGAGGAGGGGCATCGGTAAGTTAGATCACTGCTATATTGACTGAGAGTCGATCTAGGTCGATAGGTGTTTTCGTAGTGGTATAAATAGCTCTACTACTTAAATTAAAATTGAAATTGAATACCTGAACGTTCTCCAAACGCTGTAAGTGACAGTAAAAAATGGAACATCCTCTTTTCTAAAAGTCCAGTACCAAGTAGCAAAAGTCGCTCCCAAAATCATTCTTCCCAAATCGGTAACAAAAAGAGTAACCCAGATAAAACCAATGATATTATAGGCTAATAAATATTTCAAGTAGGGCGTCATTTCATTCCCTACAAATTGGCAAACTGACAAAACACATTGGTTATTTCTTTTGCATTCTGAATTGAAAATCTCTGGATTGCAGCGAGAATTATTTTCGTAGTTTAATTCAATCGGGCAAATGCAGCTTTCGTTTTTCATTTGTAATTTGAAAATTGGTTCCCCCAAAGATGCAAGATTCAAACCAATGATAAGGGCGAATAATAAAACGAGAATTTTTAAGATCCATGGAAAAATTGGAAATAGGAGACTCGACAAAATCGCTGTGACTGCCCTGAAAATATAAAATTATAATTAATTCGAATTTAATTAAATCAGAGTGTGACCGATAAAGTGGAAGAAAAAAATTCCTTATCTTTTCCCGGGGTTTCCTGGCTCACCAAAAATTGTTGACGTTCATTGAAATTCAACAATTTCACTTATGAATTAAACAAAAATCGCCATTAAAATTGAACTATTTAACGGTATTTAATTTAAAATTATTCAATTGAAATGTGTTAAAAGCCATCATTTTATACGTTTATTTGAGCTTCAAAAGTTCGAATTTTTTAATTTCAATGAGCGTGAAAAATTTTCGCAAACCGGGAAATTATATTTTGACCGGGAATTTAACAAAATTTCAGAAGGAGAAACTTTTTTCTGTGAGGAAAGAAAATTTTCATCAAAAAAATTAGTTTTTAAGATAAGGAGAAGGAGGATCAGAATATAAATGAGGAGATAAGAGGACGAGGAGGAGGTAAATCAGGAGCTGGACGAGGAAGAGATAGATGAGGAGGTTGAAGATTTATCTCCTAATCGCCTCATCTATTTACTGCTGCTCCTCCTCCGCCTTCTCATTTATCTCCTGAACCTCCTACTCCTATCACCTATTCCTCATCTACCCCATCCATATCCAGATCCTGATCCTCCTCCATCATCTCTTTTTCTATCTCCTCCTCGTCATCTACCTCCTCCATATACAGGTCCTGATTCTCCTCCGAAATCAAGCGATAGATAAGGAAAAGGATCATGAGGAGATAAATTCGGACTTAGATATGAAAGATATGGGTGAGGAAGAGGAGAAGAAAAAGATGAATGAGATTATAGATGAGAAGGAGTAGGAGGATCAGGATATAAATGAGGAGATAGAAGACCAGGAGGAGGTGGATCAGGATCTGGACGAGGAAGAGATAGATGAGGAGGTTGAAGATTTATCTCCTAATCGCCTCATCTATTTGCTGCTGCTCCTCCTCCGCCTTCTCATATATCTCCTCCTCATCCAACTGCTGATCCACCTCCACCTCCTCATCTAGCATCTCATTTATTTCCTGAACCTCCTACTCCTATCACCTTCTCCTTATCTCCCTCATCCATATCCAGCTCCTGATCCTCTTCCACCATCTCTTCTTCTATCTCCTTCTCCTCGTCATCTATCTCCTCCACATACAGGTCTTGATTCTCCTCCGAAATTAAGAGATAGATCAGGAAAAGGATCATGAGGAGTAGATCAATTAGGACCTAGATGGGAAATATATGGGTGAGGACGAGCAGAAGAAAAAGGAGGAGGAAAAGACAAATGAGATTATAGATGAGAAGGAGTAGGAGGATCAGGATATAAATGAGGACATAAACGACCAGGAGGAGGAGGAGGAGGACCAGGAGTTGGACGAGGAAGAGATAGATGAAAAGGCTGATGAAGAATGAAGAAAAATGAAAAAATATGGAAATCGAACTTATTTAAAATTGAATTTATATCATGTGATATTTCAAGTGATTGGAGAGATTTTTCTTCCGAAAATTCGTAAAACTTCCGGTCAAAAAATAAATTTACTCTCATTTCCTGATTTAGCGGCCACCCTATAAATGAATGCTATAACGATTTTAAAAATTGTTACTTGCTAGATTCCTCGATGAGTTGGCAAGCCAAATAAATTCTCTGCCGCAAGAAAAAAGTAATTAAAATAATGATTCCTAAAACAATACCACAAATGATTGTCAGTGCTAGCCAAATTTTTGCAACGTCTCCTGTCGCTGCAGAATATAACTCGTAACCAAAATAAATTCCCACTCCGAGGAAAATACAAGTTACAAAAATTGAGAGGCAAACGAATGGAGTAGTGAACCATCTCAAAAGAAGAATATAGATAATTGTTACTAATCCACATCCAAGAATGAAAATCGGAATCTCGTACTTGATCTGCTCTAAATCTTCTAAAATTTCTTTCAAAACTCTTTCAATCTGAGCCAAAACTTCAATAGCTTTTTTAGCCAAATTCAATTCGTCTGCATTAATCGTAATATTTACAAGTCCTTCCAAGGGCTTATGGGGAATACATCTTTTTGTAATCGATGTGCTATTTAAATACCACCTAGCACATTTTTCATTTGAAATTAAAATATCTAAATCCTCCCAAGTTGAAACTGAGGTCAAATTTATACCCATTTCGCAGATTAGTTTTGATTTTTCTTCTTCTACTGAAGATTCAGGATTTCTCGAAGAGTAAATAAAATTCTCCGTGGGGCATTTTGATTGACAAACTTGTGGAGTGTTGCAGCTCGTAGAAGCGGAAATACATTTTGTTAGGTCGAAAAATACTAAATAAGGTTTGTCCTTCACTATGAAATCGATTCCGCATTTTCTTCCTTCACTGTCTGTCGGCACCATTAATTTTTGGACGTCCCCATAAGTGTAGGCTATAGAAAAATGATTACATACAAGAATAATTTGAAATTAAAGGTAGAATCTAAATAAAAGAATGTCCAGACCTCACAACCCAAGAAGCTCTCAAAAGAGAGGAAATAGGGTGACTTTCACGAAAATAGGGAATAAATTCTTTTAAAGGAAGCAGAAGCTGGATGTGAAGGAGATGGATGAGATAGAAGAAGAGGATGATCAGGAGCTGAACGTGGAGGAGATGGATGACGAGGGGGAGCAGGAGATACATGTGGAGGAGAATCAGGAGGTAAATGAAGAGGTAGATAAGGAGGAAGAGGAGGATCAAGAGATAGATGAGGAGACTGGTAAGAGGTGGAGGATGAGGAGATGGATGAGGGAAAAAGGACGAGGAGAAAGAGGAGATAAAAGAAGAGAAGGATGATCAGGAGCTGGATGTGGAGGAGATCGATGAGAAGGATCACGAGATAAATGAGGGCATAGAGAAGGATCAGCAGCTAGATGAGGAGGCTGGTAAGTGGTGGTGGAGGAGATAGATGAGGAGAAATAGGACGGGAAGGAGGAAAAGATAGAAGAGAAGGAAGGAGATGATCAGGAGCTGGATATGGAGGGGATAGATAAGGAGCAGCAGGCAGAGAAGGATCAGTAGATGAATGAAGAGATACATAAGGGAGAAGACGAGGATCAGGAGCTGGATGAGGAGACTGGTAAGTGTTGGAGATGAATGAAGGCGAAAAGGTACGAGAAGGAAGATAAGAAAGAATAGAAGGAAGAGGATGATCAGGAGCTGGATGCGCAGGAGATAGATGAGGAGAAGATCAGGAGATATATGTGGAGGAGAAGTAGGAGGAGTTGGATCAGGAGCTGGATGTGAAGAAGGAAGAGCCATTGCGCCTTCGAATAATACATTTTTTCTGATCCTTATTGTCCTTTCAACCAAAAAAAAAACTTTGCAATCATTTAAAATCACGTGATTCAAAAATCTTTAAAAATCTGAGCTCGCGATCTAAAGATTCCAATCCTCTCACTGGCATCTCTCTAAATTTGAATCAGTAAAATATAACTGATTGCCAGTTAAATTCGACTAATTGCTGTAACTACAATACAGTCACACGCGCTCTGTCCGAATGCATAATTATATATTTCTTAAATCATTTTAATGTAAATGATCCTACACAAACTGTAGAAATCCATTGATTTAGAAATTTTAAAAAATTGTAAATTAAATAATTATAATAATAAAATTTAAAAATGTAATAAAACTATAATTTATTTAACAAGGTAGCCACACGGAATTACAGAAAATCAAACATAATAGTTAGTTTTAGATGCTCAAATTTTCTCAGAGTTATCAAGAAAATAATTTTAATTATGTAATATACAATACTGATTTCTAACTTTAGTGATTTCAACTACGACCATTAAATGAACAGATTATTAGAAAAACAAAGATTAAGAAATAATTTTCTCGAGGTGTAGTTGTAAATATTTTATATTCTTTTATTATGAAATTTGATCGAAGTTATAAAAAACTCATCTTGAAATAAATAATTTAAAATGTTTTATTTTTATTTTTAAAGCCATCAAAGTAGTATTCTCGGCCCTCCCTGTATGGATGAGGTGAGTTTTACTTCACTCGAAGTTATTTAAAATTCGTATGTTACATATAATACAATACGTATTTATTGTACACATTCAGGATATCAGAAAATATTATTTTTTCGTAAACGGTTTCAAACAAAATTACTTTTCTACCATAAAACATGACTTTTTTTACAAAATACTTTAATTTCTGACAAAATAATTTAATTTTTAATCAAATATTTCGATTTTCAACCAAAAAAGATGCAATTTCATTTAAAAAATTCTTCTTAAAACCAAAAAGATGAATATTAAATCAAGATTTTTCAATCATGACAGAAAAAAAACTGTTCACCTAAATCGTTGAACATTCAAGCCAAAAGACGAATTCTCTGTACAGAAATTGAATTTTCAACCAGGCAATATGAATTTTCAGCAACAATTAAATTTTCCACAAAGTATTTAAACTTTCAATCAAAGAGATGAATTTTCAACTAAAAATATGGATCTTCAATAAAAAAATGATTTCTTAACAAAGTGGTGCAAATCAAATTTTCAAACAAAATAGTAGAACCCTTAAGCAAAGAAGATTAATTTTCAACCAAACAGTTGCATTTTTATCCAAGGAAGATGAAATTTCTGCTAAACCAGATGAATTTTTAAATAAAAAAAAAACAAATAAAAAAAAATTTGAATTTTACTACAAAAAAGATTTTAATTTGACTTTTCAACATTAAAATACGCATCTTAAGCAAGAAGTATATTTTCTATGAAGATACATGAATTTTTAATCCAAAAAGAAGAATTTTCAACGAAACTGTTGAATTTTTAACCGAACAGTGGCATTTTTATCTAAGAAAATTGCGATTTCTACTAAAATTGATGAATTGTTTAATTAAAGACACATTTTCAAAAAAAATAACCGCTATATTATAGTAATATATTACTTCACAAAGTCTTTTTCACATCAGAAAAGATTGAGTTTCCGAAAATTGCTAGTTGAAAACAAACTATGTTTTTAGGCTGAATTTGATTTGAGAGACCCACTTTGTGCAACTGTTAACGGCAATGAATTTACTATTCCAAACAAGATATACAATTGCATTAAATACAAGTGCCCTTGTAAGTTAAGTAGGAAAACATTTGATTATTTTCTGAGGATAAATTTTAAAAATATTTTAAAATACCACTAATACAATTGATTCATATTAAATTACTTAAAATTTGAGATTTATCAACCTCGAATGCTTTCATAATAAAATTGTTTAACTTTAAAATATTCAATAAAAATGGAAATTGAAACTATGTGGAAAAATAGTATATTAGGACTCTAAAAAAGTATAATTCATTTGCTGCGAATTGATGAACGTCTTCAGGTTGGGGCTGGCAAAATATGTTTTAAAAAATTATTATTTTGATAGAATTTGATATTTTCGTGTAGCTATATTTTTTTTTATATTGTTGGAGATAATTCAATATAGCCAATAAGTTACGGTGAGTTGTCTATATGCCTAAACTTATAAATTTTATTTTAATGAAGAATGCACACTTTATTTTGTTTCTAAAGGCGGAGTTAGTATTTTTGGATGAGATGTTGTAAGAATGAAATTGTCGACAAATTTTTCTTCTGCCATCCTTATGTCAAACTGCTTTTTCGAAAAAAATATTTTGAAAGTATTACAAAAAGATGAGTTTGACGGTGTTTATAAAAAAACACTATTATTCACTTCCACCTTTACTTTGCATTTTCGTGATTGACGCAGATGCGCCATTACTCCATTACCCATCAAAAAAAAAAGAACGAAAGAAATGCTGAGCAACACGAACGACTGACGGCGCTGGCACGGTTCAATGCCACGTTCTGATTGGTCAACATGAGACCATGAAAAAGTGCGGGTAATTTCAAAATGTATAAAAACCTAAACAGGGGAAATAGATTCAATACAGTGAGAAAAATGTTTTATTCGTAAAACAAAATATTTTATTGGTATTTTTGCAATCAATTTTATGGTCGGAAAACAAAAAAAGATTTTATTTATTAATCATAAAAAGTTGGATTCAACCAAAAAGACGAATTTTCAACAAAAGAGTTTAGTTCTCAGCCAAAACAGATTCATTTTCAAACATAAATGTGAATTTTCTACCATATAATTAAATTTACAAATAAATAGTTGAAGTTTGAACCAAATAGTTGAACTTTATACCAAAATAGTTGAATTTTAAACCAAAAGGATAAATTTTCAACCAAGAAGATTAACTTTCTATGGAAAAAAAAATTTTAACAAAATTTTAGAATTTTGAACCAAACTATTACATTTTTGACCAAAAACAATTAAATTTTTACCGAGGAGATAAATGTTTACACCAAAATGACAACTTTTCTACAAAACAGTTGAATTTGACAAGGAAAAGTTCAATCATCAACCAAAACAGATTAATTTTTAATCCAAACAATTACATTTTTGACCAGAAAGGATGAATTTTCTACCAAAAAAGACGAATTTTCAACAACATAGTTTATATTTAAAACAGAGATGAATTTCTATATAAAATGAGGAATCTTCCATAACAAAACTAAGCCAAATAGTTGTATTTTCAACTAAAAAAGATGAATTTTCAACCAAGAAGATTAACTTTCCAAAGCAAGATTCCACAAAATAGTTCAATTTTCAAACAAAGATAAATATTTTCAACTAAAATCATGAATCTTCAACAAAATGTTGGAATCTTCAACCGCAACAGATTAATTTTCAACCAAGAAGATAAATTTTCTACTATAATAGACAAATTTTCAATAAAATAGTTAAATTTTCAACCAAAATATAGAATTTCAACGATATTGATGAATCTTAAAAAAAAAAATAGTTACATGCTGAACCAAAACAGATTAATTTTCAACCAAATAGTTGCATTTTTAAACAGAAAGGATGAATTTTCAAACAAGAAGATAAACTTTTTACCAAAAACTACGAATTTTCAACAAAATAGTTCTAATTTCGAAAGAGATGACCTTTCAACTAAAATGATGAATTTCTAACAACAAAAATGAATTTTTGACAAAGTAGTTAAACTTTCAACCAAATAGTTAAATTATTAACCCAAAAAGATTAATTCTGAACGATAAAAGACAATTTTCAGCTAAACTGTTGAATTTTCAAGGCGAAAAGACAAATTTTTTACTAAACAGTTGAATCTTCAACCCAAAAATATGAATTTTCAAACAAAAAAATTAATTTTTCACCAAATACTAAATTTTTAACCAAATACTTGAATTTTCTACCAAAATGGTTGAATTTTCTATGAAAAGGATGAATTTCCAACTAAGAAGATTAACCTTCTACAAAAAAGATGATATTTTAACAAAATGCGAGAAGTTTCAACTAATCAGTTGAATTAACTGGATTTAACAAAATAGCTCAACTTTCAACCAAGTAGATGAATTTTCAACTAAAAAATATGAATTCTCAACTATAAATGTATGCTTGATATTTTAACTAAAAAGGATTTTAATTTTAAATCAAAATAAGTTGATTTCACAAAAAAAAATTAATTGAATCCTCAACCAAAACAGAATAATTTTCAACCAAAAAGTTGCATTTTTAACAAAAAAAGATTAATTTTCAAACAAATAGTTGAATTTTCAACTACAAAAGATTAATTTAAGCTATATTGTCGAATTTTTAACCAAAAAAGATGAATTTTCAAGAAAATAGTTCATTTGTCAACCAGAAATGAATTATTAAATGAAATGAAAAATTTTCAACTACAAAAATAAATTTTTAACAAAATGGTTGAATCCTTAACCAAAACAGACAATTTTCAACCAAACAGTTGCATTTTTAACTAAACAATATGAAATTTCTAACAAAATAGTTAAATTTTCAGCCAAATAGTTGAATTTTCAATTAAAAACGAAGAATTTTTAATGAAAAAAGACAATATTTCAACAAAATTTGAACAAAAGCTATGAATTTCCAAATAAATTTTTTTTTTTCAAATAAAAAGGATTTTAACTTTCAATCAAAATGAGTTTAATTCACAATAAAAATTTAACAAAACAGATGAATCCTCAACCAAAAACCACTAATTTTCAAACAAACGGTTGCACTTTTAAATGAAAAAATTAATCTTCAACCAAATAGTTTAATTTTCAACAATAAATGATTAATTTCCAGCTAAATTGTGAAATTTTCAAAGCAAAAAGAATATTTAATTAAAAAGATGAAATTTCAACCAAAAAGTTTAACTTTCAACTGTAAAAGATTAACTTTCAGCTATATTATTGAATTTTCAAACCAAAAAGATTAATTTTTTACAAGAAATTTGAATCTTCAACTCAAAAATATGAATTTTCCAAAAAGAAGTTCATTTTTTAGCAAATAGTTGAATTTTCAACCAAAAAGACGGATTTTCAAGAAAGTTCATTTTTCAACCAGAAATGAATTATTAAATAAAATTAAAAATCTTCAACTACAAAAATAAATTTTTAACAAAATATTTGAATCCTTAACCAAAAGAGATAATTTTCAAACAAAAAGTTGCATTTTTAACCAAACAATATGAAATTTCTAAAAAAATAGTTAAATTTTCAGCCAAATAGTTGAATTTTCAACTAAAAAAGATGAATTTTTAACAAAAAAATATTAACTTTCTACGAAAAAAGACGAAATTTCAACAAAATTTGAACAAAAACTATGAATTTTCAAAGCAAAAAAAAAATTTTTTTTTAACTAAAAAGGATTTTAATTTTGAATCAAAATAAGTATAATTCACAATAAAATTTTAACAAAACCGATGAATCCTCAACCAAAAACGTTTAATTTTCAACAAAACAGTTGCAGTTTTATAAAAAAAATTATTTTCAACCAAATAGTTTAGTTTTCAACTATAAAAGATTCATTTTCAGCTAAATTGTTGAATTTTCAAGCCGAAAAGATTAATTTTTTACAAGAAAGTTCAATCTTCAACCCACAAATGTGAATTTTCCAAAAAAAGTTCATTTTTTACCAAATAGTTCAATTTTCAACCAAAAAAGACGAATTTTCAAGAAAATAGTTCATTTTTCAAGCAGAAATGAATTATTAAATAAAATGAAAAATCCTCAACTACAAAAATAAATTTTTGACAAAATAGTTCAATCGTTAACCAAAACAGATCATTTTCAACCAAACAGTTGCATTTTCAACCAAACAAGATGAAATTCCTAACAAAATAGTTCAATTTTTAGCCAAATAGTTAAATTTTCAACTAAAAAAGATGAATTTTTAACGAAAAAATATTAACTTTCTACGAAAAAAGACGAAATTTCAACAAAATTTGAACAAAAACTATGAATTTTCAAAGCAAAGGGGGCGGAACCGGATATCAACCCCCCCCCCCCTGCCCCGAGGATTTTTAGACTTAACTTCAATTTTTTCTTTTTCACTAGGAAATGGAGAAATATTATAAAAAATATTAATATTTCTTCACTTTGACAGTTACTTACTTTACTTCAGGTTTAAATGATGAACTTTAAAGAGCGTGACGCAAAATTTGAATATTATTTTTTTAACGACTGAGATTCACAATCCCAATTTAAGAACACTTTAATTTTTTAATATTTAAATTTCTTTATTTTTATCGGTGAAAATGGCAGTGAATGTATTTTTTACATTATTTTTATTCGATAATAAAATCTATCCAATTACTTTGTTTAAATTCGCAAATATTTGTTATGATTTTTTTAATTTCTTAATTTTTAAATGCACAATCAAGTAGTTTACTAATTTCTGAATGTTTAGTTTTTTCTGATAGTTTCGTTAACCAGATAAAACGTATTTAAAATTCTTAATGCTTTTTTAGAATTATTAAATTTTCACGGGCGTTTGAACTTAATTAATTTTTTAGGTTTCCAATTTTTAAATGTTCCTGTGCAAAAAAAAACATAATTTGGTAGGGTTTGTGTTGATACTATCATCTTCAACGATTTATGATTTTTATGCAATTTCATGAAATCTATTGATAATATCAAAAATCTTTTCTAATCTTTGAAATTCTTTAAAATCCCTCAATTCTTGTGAATATATTATTTGAAATTTATTGAAACATATAAATCTGTTGGAATCCAATAAAATTCCTTGAAAACCTTGAGAGCTATTAAAACCCCTTGAAAACATAAAAATTCCTGAAAATCTTATTAAATTCCTTTAAATTATTTAAAAAGCCCTTTGGATTCTTTTAAAATACATATCCTAAAAAATTCTAGGTCCCATAAAATCCTTCCAAACCTTTCGAAATTTTAGGACATCCTTTAAAACAGCACACAATTTTTTTTTAGCTTCTTAAAATCATTAACATCCTTGGAAGTTCCATCAACGTGTTTAATTCTCTTCAAAATTCCATGGAATCCTTGGAAATAATCTCAACCATTTCAAATCCTATGAGATACTTCAAAATACCTTGTCATTTTTCAAGCGTTTGAAAATTCCTGAGAATCTTTTGAAACACCCTAAAATCTTTAAAATCTTTTGAACTCACTTAAGTGAATCCCTTAATTCTTGTGAAGACATTTTTTGAAATCCATTGAAATATTATAAAAGTTGAAGTCCCATGAAATTAGATAAAATCTGGTGATATATTGTTGGAATTACTGAAACCCTCCAAAATCTTATAAAATACCTTAAAAATCCTTTGAAATATTTTTAAATCTCGGAAAACCTCTAAAATCCCTTAGAATCTTTTTCAATATCCTAAAATCTTATAAATCCTATGAAATCCTCGCAAATCTTCAAAAACTCAAGAAAATTCTTTAAAACAATTTTTCTGAATTTCTTGAAATTATTAAGATCCTTGGAACTTTCATCAAAGTTTGTAATTCTCTTGAAAATTCCATGGAATCTTTGTAAATACCATCACATATTTCAATTTCTTTAAAATATTTGAAAATACCTTTTCATTTTTTTAACACCTGAAAATTCCTGAGAATATTTTAAAACACCCTCAAACCTCTAAAATCCTTTGAAATCCCTGTATTTTTTGAAATAAATTCTTAGAAATCCATAGAAATATTATGAAATCCGTTGAAAGCCTATGAAATAACATGAGATCTGATAATATTCCTTCAAATCTTTTGAAATATTTGAAGTCCTATCAAATCCTTTGAGATCCTGGAAAATTTAGTAAAACACGTTATTGAGAGCGTTTCAAATCGCTTGGAATTACTGCAAATCTAAAAAATCTGATGAAATTCCTGAAGAATCCATTGAGTTATTTGTAAACGTTAGAAGTCTTCTGAAACCCCCTAAAATATAATCTTCTAATTTTTATTAATCCTATGAATTTCTCTTAATTTTTGTGAAATTATTTGCAATGTATGGAAATATTATAAAATGTTTATAATTTTTTTAATTCACATATTGAAATACGTTAAATCTCTGGAGTCCCTCGAAATCATTAAAACTCCCCCAAAACTTTTTAAATCCTACGAAATCTTTCAAAATCCTTATGAACTTTAGGAAATTCTTTAAAACCCCATAAATTTTGCATTAATCTCTAAAAGCTCGTTGAAGTCTTTGAAATATTATAAAATCTCTTAATTAATTCTTGTGCAATCCCTTGGACTACTGTAAAATCTTCAAAATATTTTAAAATTCCTTAAAACGTTTAAAAGTTTTGAACATCCCTTAAAATAATTAAAATCCTTGGAAAATCTATGAATTTCCTTGAAAGCTGTTGAAATCCCGTGAAATCCTTCAAATCACTTAAAATCTCTCGAAATTAATTTAAATCCCTGGAAATCGTTTAAATCTTTTGAGCTTTTTCAAAAAAATTAGATAGAACGGTTTTTAGGGGCGGTCTGCAAGACTATCATTGGGTCGGTTGGTGAATCTCAGATCTCATATGAAAGTTTTTATTTTTTAACCTTTATGAGTTGGAAAAATGTTGGTTAAACGGGAAATTACCAAAAACTTGGTTTTGGTTTTAGAGGTCACCCTGAAACATTTATATTGAGGATTTGACTGCTAAAAAGAGTAGATTGCTAGTATAAAATAATAATTGATATGTAAAATGATTTATACAACAATTGGTGAATTTAATTAGTGTGTATACCATTTTTCGACGCCACTTTCAAGGATTTCAAATATTGGATCTATTTCTTGCGTCACATAAAATATTTCTTCTTTAAAATCAATATAAACGCAATTATAGATTAAAATAAACAAGTGAAGAGGGTTTAGATTAATAAGAACAGTCTTTGGGCCTGGAAAACTATATAAATTTATGTTTCTGTGTTTAAAAAAACAAGCCTTTTGGTCTGAAATTATATTAAAATTCAGAAATTAATTTTTTGAAATTTGTCAGCGAATTTTTAGAATAAATTCTCAACTTATTGCAGTACAGCTAACTGCTGAAAAATCAGATTAAGACATGTATCTCAGTGAAATCTACATGAATTCGTCAAAAATTTTATCATGGTCGGAAACTGTAAAAAAATTCTTAATTTGGATTATTGGAATTTCACTGAGAATCAGTGATGTAATTCAGTATCTTTTCTATTGACAAAACAGTAAAAAAGAGTGAAAATTTAGTAATAAACTACTGAAATTTCAGTGAATAGTCCCTGATCAACAGTGAATTTTTACTTATTCAAATAGCCATAAGTACGTTACTGATTCTCAGTGAACTTTCATAAATTCAGATTTAGAGAGTTCTTTGGAATTCCGTAAAATAATCTAAATACCGTGAAAATTAATTGAAATCTTCTGAAATCTAAAAAATCCTTTGAAATTTTTTAAATCCCTGAAGTCTTGAAAAGTCCCTATAAATCTTTTGAAATCTCGTGCAATATGTTGAAATTTTTAAGATCTTTGAAATTTCCTTAAAAAATTTTAAAATCTCAAATGTCTTCTGATATCCCATAAAATCTGATGAACACCGTAAATTACCATAATTTACTCCCTGAAATTGTCTAGAAATTCTTTGAAATTACTTAAAATCTCATGTAATTGGTTAAATATCTTGAAAATCTTTGGAATCTTATAAAATACTCTAAAATATTTTAAACCCTTTGAAATCCATTGAAATTTTTTAAATCTTGAGAGTTCTTGGAGGTCTTATAAAGTCGCGTAGGTGTTGATGAATTTTCAGTTAATTTTTTTACTGAAAATCAGCGTAATGTTGTTGAAATTTAAGTAAATAATCATCTTTCTCAGTGAGTTTTCTCTGACTCGAATTTAGAAAGTACTTTCTCCTAATTTAAATCAGTGTAATTTCACTGCGAATCTGTGAAATTTATTCTATCTATTTGAATCAGTGATTATTCAGTGAAATTCCAGTAGTTTTTCACATATTTTTCAGTAGAAAGAGTTACTGAGATGTCAGTGAGCGTCAATAAAACATCAATAACATTTTCCCATAAAAGACCAGGGAAATATGACTGAAATTTTAGTGAATTTTGTCTGATTCGAATTTAGGGATCATAATAATAATAACAACTTAAAATTTAAGAACAAGATTTTCTACCACTGTCGTAGAATATCTCTTCTAATAGAAAATTGATGCAGTATCTGAACTTAATTTATTAAAATAACTTTAGTATATTCGATAAATATTTTTTAAATTTATTTCAAAGAAGTACTTAAAAGAATTCGAAATATAAATTATTCATCATTTTTTTCCATGGTTGTAAATATGGTAAGCAAAGTAATGTTTTAAAATCTTTCAAGCTGTTCAAATATTACATCTATTTCTGGCGCCACATAAAAAACCTCGAAATCATTCGCCTTGATGTAAACATGTTACCCAAGATTATAAATATTTAATTTGTAAATAAATTTTATTGTGTAAAGTTAGGTGAACAGAATGACTTTTTTGTCGTTGTTGATTCGAAAATTGCTTTGGTTATTTGTAATTACTTATTTAAATGGAACATTTTTTCATATATGAAATTTTTAATTTTATACTTGTATGACTTGGAAATTTGGACATTCTTATCTTATCGTCTTTCCCCATTCCTCTACGTTTCTCATTTTTTCAAATTCCCCCCTTTTCCGCCTATTCTCGAAAACCAAATCTCGAAAATTTAGAATAAAATTTTTGAATTATGTGGGAAATTCTCTGAAATTAGTATAAATAGACGTGAGAACTATAATAATCTTTGTTTCTTTTACATCTTACAGAATTATCTATTATATATTATATATATTATAAGTATTTAAGAGTAATAATCAAAGTTAATTAAAATAATTTAAAGTAATAATTTATATATTTTAAGTGATATAACTTTTTAAAATTTTAATTTATAATTCCTTGTGATGGATTTTTGCTACATAATACTTCTTTCCACCTGTTTTTAGAATTTATGTTTTGCAAACATATTTTTCTGAAGCGTATGGATTATATTTGAAGAAAAAGTACCAAATCAGATTGTAAACATGTACATGCGTCATAAGTTTTTTTTTTAAATGTGATAATATCAACACACTCTCATTTAAATCTTCATATTAGAGTTTTATTTATGAATTGGCTAATTATGTATCAAGATCTAGCAAAAATATGCATTTTCAATTCTTCGTTCAAACTCCATTATTTTTTCCTTATACCATTTGTTTCAAATCTTTTCAAACGCTACCCCCTATAGTTCTTTTTTTTGTGTGAAAAAATGCCATACATTTTCTTTTGTTTAACAAAAAATTGTTTAGAGATTCCGCTGTGTCCTTTCAGGCTTTAAAATGGACACGGAAAAAAGTGAATGGCTAAATTTGCCATTTTTTCATGCATATTTTGAACTCTGAACGCATTTTTGCCTAGAATTTAGTAAATATCACAACTTAAAATATCCGCGTTTACTATATTCCTTGTATTTGTTGCAATGTGAAATGGTAAAATTGACTAAATTCCAGGAAAAATGCGTTCACAGTTCAAAGGATGCACGATAAAAAGGCAATTTGAGCCATTCACTTTTTTCCGTGAATTTTCTGGGGTTTCGATTTTTTTTAAATACAAATTTGAGGGGTGTTATGAAGAATATTAAATTTCAGAATACACTAAAAACGCATATTTTGTGTAGTTTAAACATTCCTGTAGTGCTTCAAACTGTATTTTTAGCTATAATTTACCAGAAAGGGTTGAAAGATAGTTAATTAACTTCGATTTTGGTGCATTTCTGCGTTTTTATAAGTTTTGCTAATTGATTTTATTATATTCTTTATATCTGAAAATCAGGCTTGATATAAATAAGAATAGTTGTGCTTTTTTCTTAATACTATAGGAATTTTTAACTATGAAAATGAATTTTTTGTGTGTATTTCGCAATGTCAGATTTTTTATTTCACTCTGTATAAACAATTTGAATTTATACCTCACGAAAAATATTCTCTTTACAGAGAGGAAGAAATAATGTGCGTAGTATTCCAGAAAAAAATGTTGAGGGGCCATTTTAAATCATTAATACTAATGCAAATACAATGTATCGTATTCTAAAGCTTATTACCCAATAAATAACAAGTACATTTGAGAGGTGACAGAATTTTTTAGCTTGAAATTTGTATTAAAAAAAAAAAACAACCAAGAACATTTATTTTCAGACTTAAAATGGCCTAGCGGAACTAATTAATAATTGATTACTTTTGAAGGAATATTAAAATTGCATATTTTTCAAAATCTTTATACACAGCTGATCAATTAACAGATAAAACAATAATGTGACGATTCGAATGAGAGCATGTTAATATTATCAGCTTTTGAATAATCTTATGACGCATATACATGTTTACAATTCGATTTGGTACTTTTCCTTCAAACAGAATCCATACGCTTCAGAAAAATATATAAACGATCCATTACAAGCGGGATCTTTTTATACATGTAATAAAAAATGTTGATTTTGTTTGTAAATTTTAAATAATAACATTATAAATTTACATTTAAATAAGTTATATTAATTATTATCAGCAGATGTGAAACAAACAAAAGTTCTTATAATTCTTACGTCTATTTACTAATGTCAGAGAATTTCCCGCATAATTAAAAAATATTATTTTCAATTTTCGTTGTTCAATTTTTGAGAATACGGGGAAAAGAGGGGAATTTGAGAAAAAGGAGAAACACAGGGTAAATAGGGGAAAGACTAAGATCCCTGCGAAGCTGTTAAACGTCAATGCACCCCCCACCCCCCTACCGGGATGGCACGTGATTCTAGACAGTATTAAGCTCTGTTCAAAGTTCTATACACCTAACGTTACACAATTGGGTGAAATTTTTATCTCAAGGTGAATGACTACGAGATATTTTATGTGACGTATGCAACAGAAATAATATTTTGAATACCTTGGAAGAATATCCGTACATTACTTTGTTTTATTTAAGTCGCCACAATTGAAAAGAAATGCATGAAATCTCTAAATTTATAATATTTTCTAGTGAAGAAATCACAGATACAAATAGATAGAAGAATCTCACTGGGTCTGAGTAAAATTCCACTAATTCCAATTGAGATGGAAAGTATTTCAGGGGTTTCGTAGGGATTTTACCAGCCCCGTGCGATTTTATAAGATCTTCAGGGACTTTCAAGATTTACAGATTTTCAATGGATTTCAAAGAATTTTAAATATTTCAGGGAATTTACAAGATTCCAAAGGTATTCAAGAGATTTCACAAATTTCACGGGATTATAGAGAATTTCGAAGAATTTCTAGATAATTTTAGAGACTAAATTACGGTAATTTATGGATTTCATCGGATTTAATGGGGTCACAGAGGATTCCTAGGATTTGAACATTTTTGAAGGAATTTTAAAAGATCTTAAAGATTTCATGATATTGTACGTAATTTCAAAAGATTTCACAAGACTTTAGGGATTTTAAATGATTTTAAAGAATAAATATAGTCTATTTTACTCTCTCTAGAGAACACGCGACTTTGTAGCTGGTTGGGGGACTTAAGGATTTAATCGGACTAGAGACCTGGAGATGGTGAACCAGAGGAACTGCATCGCGAGATGTGGCTGTTCTGGGGAACTGAACTGTAATATCACCAGGAGGTAACAGCAAAGATCCCTGGAATATCAAGTGCGTGAGTTCTCATGCATCCAAGTCATGACGTGATCGCCGTGCCAAGGGCTGAATGGCACCAGGGTTACCAAATTCTTGAATACCGCGACGTGCCCCCCTCAGTTGAGACAAACAAGTGTTTGTTTGATTCAAAGAAATTTGTTGTTTGTCCTTTTTTATTTGGTCCAAACTAATTTTTTGTTAGTTTGAATAAGTCTCTTGTTTAAATTGAGTAAAGTTCTTGTTTACATTGAATATATATTTTTGGAATTAATTATATATTTTGTTCAAGTGGAGTAAATCTTTTTCGTTTTACACTTAACCTCAAAATTGAGCGTTCTTTATGAAAATAATGTATGAGCTCGATCATATGCTTCTTGTAAATCATAATTATCGTCATATATGTAAAAGCAGGAACACTTATTCAATCCGAATTTTGACTTCAGTTTAATCACTAATCGTGCTTTTCAGTTCTGAATTAAAAAATCATAATGTAGAATAATATGAAATTAACCAGAGTTAGAAATTTGAATGGAACATATATTTATACGAGTGTTCCTGCTTTTAAGCATACAGCGATAATTACAATTGATGAAAAATATGATCGATTTCATAGATCATCTTTATGAAGAAAGGTTAAAAATGAAAAAAACTTACTCACCTGCGAAATCTTCAATTATATCCAAAATGTAAAGCCCCAATATTCAAGTAAATCCAACACTAGATATATTGCGTCCATTTTTCAATCAATTTCAAGTTTTCCAGTAAATCAGAATCGTTAGAATCACACAACACTTAAACAAAGAACAATGCCATCAAATCAATCAAAGAATAAATCAACTTAGATTTTAGGTTAGTACCGCAGGGAAACCTGCCGGCAGCGCTTTAGCACGCCTAGCGGCATTTTGTAGCACTGTCTTGCATTGTATTTTTTGTTTAAATCAAATAAATATTTTTATGAATTCAAATAAAGAAATTTTGAACAAGTGCATTCTTTAATAAAAGCCAATTTTGTGTTTAAATCAAACAAATTCTACTGAACAAATTATTTGTTTCAATCAATAAGGCAAATATTTTCCATTTCTTAAAATTAAATAAACCTTTTTTCAATTGAAGCAAAAAATTTGTTTCCTTCAATTATATGAATTCAAAAAAATTTTGTCGTTTGATTCAAACAAACATTTTTCTGAGTGTATGAAAACAGAAAAATCGAAATTAACGGGGGCTCCGACCCCGGGGCCCTCAGCTAACCCACCGCTAAAGGGGGACGGCTCCTTAGGGGCCATCCTATCAGAATACGTGTAGATCACTAAAATAGATGACAACAACCAAGTTGCTGGGGTTGAAAAAAAAAGATTAGTTGGCTCTCTGTAAAAGGAGAAAAAACCGTAGCCAAGGCTCCTCATAAGGGGCTTTAGATATCGCAGCATTATCTGGGGTAACTCGTTCTGCTCGACCTATGATCAAGAGGAGGAAGGACTCCAAGAGACGTCCCGAACAGGTATATTATTAGCTGAAAGGGGAATCTCAATGATGCAGATAAATTTCCACCACAGCAAAGGTGCCTCGGCGGATCTAACCAGGCGTATGGCATGGAATGTACTCAGGGCCGCATTTAGGGTTGTAGGGGACCTAGGGCCAATTGAAATGTGGGGGCCTTTTGTAATTCCTTGATGGCTTCTAAAAAAAAATAAAAAAAGAAGGTCATGGAAGTAGGAGCCGATGCAGAAGTGTGCGCATGTCGCAGCGACTTTATTTTACCGGCTAGTTACATTTGTGGGGCCCCTAATTTGTGAGGGCCCTGGCGCCATGGCCCCGTTCTAATTGCGACCCTGAATGTACTTACACCGTACGCTTAGAGAGGGCGTAATAAGCGTAAATCGTAAAAATCGTAGGGTAAGATAAGTCTCGAAAGACGCGTCAAAGCAGGGCTGCCAATATTTCCGCAATTCGGAATCGTCGGTAAAGTTGTGTTGTCTCAGTTGCGTAAGAGGTAAGTACTAAGTAACCTCACATTTGGTGAAAATCATTATTATTCCCACCTTGAAAACATATTGAGGTTATGTTTATAGTTTCGTTTTTAGGTTTATTTTTTATATACTTTTGATCAAAAGTAGAAGGTTCGTTTGTTAAGAAAAATTATTCTCTATTTTAAACAATAGAAAATTCAGTTTTAATTTTTAAAAGCAGGTAGCCATTCATTTTTCAAAAAGACAATGCTACTCATTTCGGGCGATGTTTGAAAATATGGCAGAAAAAAATTTACTTTCAATACAAGTGGATGCAGTGCACTTGGCTCCCAAACATTGCCTGGAACAGCCCCCCCCCCCCGATGGGGGCGCACCATCGACACGGAGCTCTTCAATGATTCATTCAAATCGTTCCAATTCCAGGATACTTTGGTTGTTCAAAATACAGTAGAAGTCCGATAAGATTCTCATTTCGGGGTTGTAGGGGCGTAAAATTCCAGAAATTGTGGACTAATCGGATGCCCCCTCTAGTAGCACGATATTGGGTACGCGCATGCGTAAAGATGATGCGCAGATCATAAGCAAAACATCACACGTCGTGGGAGAACCCCAATTAGTGTGCATGCCGTGCGTGGGATGACGTTTTAAGAGGAGTGTACACTTATCGGACGGCAACTTATCGGACTTGTACTGTACATTCATGGAAATATTAAAAAGCCCGACAAACGTAAAAAATGCTTAATAAACTATTTTTGCATATTTTAAGTCGTTCGCATACAATCAAGAATATTTCTTCTTCTATAAATTTGTTAATTAATAGTACCTAATTAAATCGTGATACTTAGAAGTATAATTTAATATTTTTGCTCAAGATAGCACTAAACGCACGCGCGGTTCACGTCCCTGGACGTTTACAACATAAGGAACAAACTATCGAAGAATTCAGGTTATTTTGGTCTCGAAATTAATTAATCTACAGGCCTCTGACTCACTTTAGAGATCAAAAACAGTATAAATACTATTTCCGATTAAAAATTTTATTATTGCGTTCAAAATTAAATTATTTTCTTGAAAATTCAACAATTTTGTTACAAAATCATACTTCTCGGATGAAAATTCAATTGTTTTGTTGAAAATTCATCTTTTTGACTTGAAAATTAAAAAAAATTTATTGAAATTTATTTTTCTTGACTGAAGATTTCTCTGAATTAAAAATTAAAAATTGCAACCTTCTGGTTAAAATCTAATCTTGTTTTATATTAAATTAATTTTATAGTTGGAAATTAAATTGTTCTGTAGAAAATCAATGTTTTTAGTTCTAAAATTCAACAATTTAAGAGAAAAAGACAATGTATATTAGTTTCTAATTTACTATTTGAAAACCCCTAACAAATTAATTTTTTTACACGAAAAAGCGGATGTTTATGAACATATGCAGTTTAAATTAGTATTTTGTTAATAATATCAATATTTTTACAATAAGATAAAATCTTACTAAGAACAAAATTGTCGAGTCATTCGTTAAAAGGGAATCTTGATACGGACAATTTAAACATCCCTCACAACTTTTTAAACAATTTTTAATTGTTTAAATGAATTTTACTTTTTTAAACAATGTTTTTTCTAAAACATGTGAGTAAATAATCGTATTTTCGAAATAAAATGTAATAGTTGGTCATAGACGATTTATATGGGGCATTTAGCAGTTAGTGCTTTTCTATTGTTATCTGTCTTAATTTTTCCTGGGAATAACTTTTAATCAAATTGCTACATATTTTTGATAAGCTATAATTTTCGCAGACATTTGCCAATTCTAGATTTATACAAAATTTTCTTCAACAATTGAATAAGTGCCTCGAAGCTATCGATTTTCTATCAGAAGAAAAAAGAGATCATATTTAACCTTCATGGCTTTTATTATTCAATAATTATTGTTCGGATGGTTTGAAGTTTTCACTTAAAAATAGCTATTTATTTTCTAATTGATCAATTAAATTTAAAAAAATATCTTTTTCTTTAGCAATTCAATTGCTAAAATGAAAAGGAATTAAAAATTAAAATGCTAAACATTATTTTCTCTAATACGCAATATTGTAGGGCTTTTGTATTATTCTCAGTTTTTTTCATTTTTTTTAAATACAAAGAATTTGAAA
>JAABKJ010007545.1:22806778-22920859 GCA_011634705.1 Andricus grossulariae
GTGTTTTATGTTTATATTTTCTGAAAATTCGTCTTTTTTTGTACAAAATCAATTTTTTCGTTCCAAATGCAAATGTTTATTTAACAATATCAAAAACAAACTATTTGAAAATGTATAATGACAAATTTTCAAATATTGAAAGTTCTAAAAAATTTTGAAACGAAATCTCTTAAAATTCTTTGGATTTTTTAAATATAACTTCAAAATATATATAATAATATTTTAATTCTTAGAAAGAAAAAGTACAATTTAAAATTTTCAATTTCAATCCATATATTTCAAATTTGCGTCCTTCTAATTGTCACGATTAAATTACTATTAATTAAGGAATTTTTAGAAGAGGAAATATTCTTGATTGCATAATTGATTTATTAAACATTTTTTTATGTTTTGCGGGCTTTCTTATATTGCAATGAATGTTTTTTCGAGAAAAAAATACGGTAACTGCAAAAAGTGAGAGTGAACAAGTGTGAAGGACGACTGACAGCTGATGGCGCTGATAGCTTGGCGGTACTGAATGGTACTACGAAAATGCACTGTCGGTAATAGTCGCATCGGTCCTGGCGGGAATTTTAAATTTGAATAAAAAGTGAAATTTGTGATTTTCTTTTTTTTTTTACAAGTCTCAACGATTGGGACATGCAACAGTATCACTGCAATTTGAACGAGCACAGTGTAAACAGTTATCTGAATAAACATTTATATATTATTTCTGAATCCCTGTATTGTTTTCCTTACAGCTGTGAACTCGCTGATAATAATCGATAATAATTTCGAAATTTTTAAAAATTATCCATTGAGTTATTTACAAATCTTGTCTTGACATAAATTATAATTATTTTAAAATTCATATAACACTTTGGGGGAAAAAAATTTCAATCTCCTGAATAAAGGGAAAAAACTAATTTTTAACAAAATAGTTGAATCCTCAACCTTTGACAATGCTGTTGAATTTTCAATCAAGAAAGATGATTTTTAAACTAAATATTTAAATTTTCAACTAAAAAAGATATTTTATGTACTAAAAATGAAATCGACAAATTTTCAGTTACAAAAATTATTTTTCAACAAAAATAAAGAATTTTCAACAAGCTAAATTCAAGCAAAAAAGACTAATTTTTAACCCAATAGGTGAATCCTCAAACAAAAAGATGAATTTTCAACGAGCAAGATTAATTTTCTAACGAAAATGACAAATTTTAAACAAAATAGACGAATTTTATACCAAACAATCCATTCTTCAACTGGTAAAAAATAAGTTTCTGAAAAAAAGTGGAATAGTTAAATTTACGGATGAAAAATTAAATTTTTAACAAAAAAAGCAGGATTTTTCTATCAAGAAAATTTTGTTTAACCAAATAGTTACATTTTCAACGAAAAAGATTAATTATTCACCAAGAAGATTAACCAAAAAGATTAATTTTCAACCAAAAAGAGGCATTTGAAAAAAAAACGATGAATTTTCAACCCAAAAGATTAATTTTCTACCAAAATAGACGAATTTTCAACAAAATACTTGAATTTTCAGCCGAATAGTTTAGTTTTATAACTATGAGTGATCAATTACCAATTAAAGATATCAATTTTGATTCAAAAATGGAATAGTTGAATTATCAGTTAAAAAAATTAATTCCCAACTGAAAAAGGTGAATTAACTGCAAAACAGTTAAATTTTCAACCCATAAATATGAATTTTAGAAAAAATTAATTTTCAACCAAATTGTTGAATTTTCAGGACAAAACGATACAATTTTTTATAAAATAGTTCAATTTTCAATCCGAAAATATGAATTTTTAAACTTCAATTATGAATCTTCAACCAAAACAAAATGAATTTTTAACAAAGTAGTTCAAATGTCAAACAGTTGATTTTATAACCAAAATAGATTCCGATTTGAAATAAAAAACAGTTGCATTGATTGAAAAAACAGATGAATTAAAAAAAAAAAATTAACAAAGTATTTCAACTCACAATTAAGTAGTTGAATTTTCGATAAAAAAAGATGACTTATTGATTAAATAGAATATAGAATAGAAAGTTTCTTGAAAATAGTGGAAAATCAACAATTCTTTAAAAAAATAACTTCTCGAAAAATTCACAAGAATACTCTAAATCAATAAAAATATATAATTTTAGATTATAAATGAAGAAAATAACAACTTTTGTTTTTAGAAAAACGGTAGCCATTTTGCTCATTTTTAACTTTTCAACATTTCTTTGCTGATATCATAACAGTTGTCTATAATCATTTTAAGTTATAGCGTTAGAGTTTCATTATAATAATTATTTTATTTAAGTTGAAAGATGACAAAAAACCATAATTATTTATATTTGTACTACCTATTTTCCTCTGTTAATTAATATTTTCTCAAAAATACATACAATTAGTAAAAATACTCCCCACGAAAGAAAAATTTGCATTATAGATAATTTCGTCAATTTCTTCAATTGTTATAAACAAATTAATAAATAGAGCTGACATTTTCTGCATTTTCGGTGTGTGAATGCATTATTTATACTGATTTCATAGTTTAATTACAAGAAAAAATAATATCTAGTCATGACCAAGAACAATTGTCATTGTTGCAAATAATTTTTATAAACAAATTCACTTATGTCGCTCTTCTGAACTTGGAAAGTTTTTATTTTCTACGGGGTTATTTAATTTGATCTGAAGGACAATAGCTTGATATACGATATTACTGTTCAACAAATCACTTCTTTTCTTACCTGAAGAATAATATTAGCATTCAAAATATTGCCATTTAGCAACAATTGGCATTGTTATAAGCAAATTCACTCATATCGTATTTCAAACAAGAAAATGTTTCTTTTCTGCGAAATCGTTTTTTTTTCAGCTTATGAATGGTATTGTGACACTAGAGATTAACATTAAACAACAATTTTCAATTTTATAGATGATTGGTATAAACAAATTCACTTAAACAGAATTTTCGAATATACAAAATTTGCATTTTTCCGCAACGGAAATTCGTCTTTTCGGGCTGAAAGTTCAACTACGTTGGTAGGAAATCGATTTTCTGTTGAAGATTGATTTTCTTGTGTTGAAAATTCAACTTTGGTTAAAAATTCGTCTTTTTGGTTTGGATGAAAATTAATCTGTTTTGGTTCAGAATTCCACTTTTTTTTTTGAAAATAATTTCTTTTTCTTGAAAATTATTTCTTTTTATCTGATAATTTTACTTTTATATTTTTGGTAAAAGATTAACTTTTTTTGGTGAAAATTGAACTGTTTTGTTAAAGAGTCGTGTTTTTGGCTTAAAAAATCAACAATTTGGTTCAGTTGTCATTTCTTGACTGAAACATGTTTTTTGGTTGAAAATTAAAATTTGGTTGAAAATTCGTCTTTTTGGTTTGCAAATAAATTTTTTTTTTAAACTTCTTTTTGTTTTCGTTAAGAATGCAACAGTCTGTTTAAAAATTATTCTGTTTCAGTTGAGGAATCGACTAATTTTTTTTAAATTCGTCTTTTTTTGGTAGAAAATTAAATCAACGACTTGTTTTAAAGTTGAACCATGTATTTTCTCAAAAATTAATTTTGTCGTTGAAGATTCAGAATTTGAGCTGAAAATAGATTTCTTTGGTTGAAAATTAAACTATTTTTTTGAAAAGTCACTTCTTTTTCTTGAAAATTATTTTTTTTTAATGCAAATTTTACTTTTCTATTTTTGGTTAAAAATTAACTTTTTTTTTTGAAAATTCGACTGTTTTGTAGAAAATTGGTCTTTTTGGCTTAAAAATTCAATTTAGTTGAATTTTTCCTTGAATAAAAAATTTTTCTTTTTTGAAAATTAAACTTTTATTGAAAATCCGTCTTTTTGGTTTACAATTTTTTTTTCTTTGAAATTTCTTTTTGGTTTTCTTAACAATGCAACAGTATCGTTGATAGCTAATCTGTTTTACTTGAGCATTCAAGTGCTTTTTTTTTAATTTTTCTTTCATGGTAGAAAATTAAATCAACCAATTGGTTTAAAGTTGATCTTCTTTGTCGAAAATTAATTTTTTTGTTGAAGATTCATAATCTCAGATGAAAAAAGATTTCTTTGGTTGAGAACTAAACCATTATTTTAAAAATAATTTCTTTTTCTTGAAAATTATTATTTTTTTGATCTGATAATTTTATTTGACTATTTTTTGTTAAAAAATAACTTTTTTTTCAAAAGTCAACTATTTTGTGGAAAATTTGTCTGTTCGTCTAAAAAATGCAACGATTTGGTTGATTTGATATTTTTTTACTAAAAATCTTTCTTGGTTGAAAATTAAACTTTTTTTGAAAATTCGTCTTCTTGGTTTGCAAATTCATTTTTTTTTTTGTTCAAAATTTATTTGTTTACGTTAACACATTTCTTCCTCTGAAAAATTATTTTTTTATTGGTAATTTTACATTTCTATTTTTAGTAACAAAATTAACTTTTTCGTTGAAAAATCAACTACCTTGTAGAAAATTTGTTTGTTTTTGTTTGGTTAAAAAATTCAGCAATTCAACGCTTTGGTAAAAAATTCCATTTTTTTGCAGAAAATTATTTTTTTTCGGATTCAAAAGTCCAATATTTTTCTAAAAAATTCAACTATATCGTTAAAGAAAAACTTTTTCGTTGAAAATTCATATTTTCGTTTAAAAAATTATTTGTTTTGTAGAAAATGAGTCTTTTGGTTGAAAAATGAAATATTTTGTGTAATTTTTTTTCTTTATTCACCTAAAACTCTTTATTGGTTGAAAATTTACCTAGTTTACGGAAAGTCGTCTTTTTGGTTTGAAAATTCATCTCTTTTGTAAAATTTTAATTTTCTGTGTTTAAAATTGCAGCAGCTTAGTTTAAACCTAATCTAGTGAAAAAATAATCTTTTTGGTTGAAAATTCATCTTTTTTGTTGAAAATTTGATTATTTGTGGAAAATTCAATAATTTTGTTAAAAACTCATCCTTTTTTTATTCAATTCGAAAATGAGCATTGTTAAAAATGATTTATAAAGTCGGGGAAAATATTCCCATTGTTAATTGTAATTAATTTTCGAATAGAAGAGAAGACGAACTTTAGTCAAGAATATTTTAAGTTCAAATTGTTTATTAAATAATAGGTATTTAGCGCTTTGTGTTTTTGGATTCTCTTCAGGTAAAAGTTGCAATTCTTACTTAATCCTATAATGTTCTAGGGCTTATTTTAATCTTTAAAAGACTGTACAAATGCTTCCGGTACGTTTTCAATACAAAAAGAAATAATAAAATTACCAATTGTATGATTCATTAATAAATCTTTTAGAATGAAAACTTACCAAAGAGATTTGTAAAAAATCTTGCAAGGAATAAATATGGAAATTAATTTTTTACAATATATAATAATCATAAAGTACACAAAAATATAAAGAATGATTTAAAATTTACATTGGTGGAAAAAGGTATTATGATGATTTATCATAGAAAATTGATTTACACAGGTAATAGTTTCAAAAAAGCGCGCCATTTACGGCCAATGAGAGTGCCGATGCAACGCACGCGCACTGCAGTTGGGGAGCCGAAATGGGAGCACTGCTTTACTCCACTTTACCCTACTGTGCGGCATACTGTGATACGATTTCATCAGGAAAGCGTTGTGACGCTCGCTAATTCCTGCTGGCGGTATTTGAAATCGCGACCGTCAAAGAAATGCTTTTTCAAATGTTTCAGGAGACCCTTAATGTCGTTGAAGGTATAAAAGTCAACCAATTTCATCGCGGCTGATGTTGTCTATGAGATCCTAAGAACTTTTGTTTTGTTTTCCAGGCAATTACAATGGCAGAGAAACATCTCAGGAGAGAGAGAGCTCAAGATGTTACAAATAAGGAAGCAGTCGGGTTATTGGAGATTGTGGGCAAGTATAAGCATATTGTGGAGTGCAAAGAGACCGATGCAACCACTTGTAAGGACAAGGACGATGCGTGGAACCAAATTACTCTTGATTTCAACGCTGCTCGCAGCATCACAGTTCGGTCCAAAAAAAGCTTGAAAATTAAATACGAGGGAATAAAAAAAAACGTCAAAGACGAAATCGCACAAATCCGCAAAGAAAGCATCACAACTGGTGGGGGAGAAGATAATGCTCCAGAGCTGACGTCCGCTGATGAGAAACTACTGGCCATGACGCCAACAACAATAGCGGGACTGGATTCATTGAATGATGACGATGGATTTGTTTCAGCTGTGGATTCACAGGACCCAACACAAGAATGTCAGGGTATCGAGGACAAGGAAAACCTGCGCCATAATTTCGATGAGGAGGAAACACACTTTTCACTGTAATACTTAATAGAATATGAAGAGGTAGTGACACCGCGGAAGACACCGGCGTAGAAATTACTTCCCAAGAAGTTATCAAATAAACGCTGTTCCACAGACGAGAATGAACCGCACTGTTCGACAAGTTTGCCGACAAGTGCCAAGAAATTGAAGGAAGGCAACTATGAAATTGAAAATTTCGTGAACGCGAACTCTACTCCCAGAAGAAATACAGATTGGGCAAATCACACAGCCAAGGATTTCCGAAAGCCAAGAAATCCCTCATTACGTGTGTCGCAAAACGACAAAAATAATAAGGCTGATAGGCATAAGTTCTTACCAGAGAGCATGAGAACTGTGGCTGAAAAAAGATTACATTATTAGACTATCAGCTACTCTTGATTCAGCAAGATATGCGATTAAAAAAGAAATTCTTGAAGTAGAATTACATATTAAGAAGGCTGCATTAGAAGCAAAGGACTTGGAGTTGAAAAAGCTTGAAATGGAGTTGAAAATGAAAGAAAAGAAAGGGACTGTTATAGATTACTGTAAGTATTTCAATAATTCTTCTTACGTACAATTAATAAATAATTAAACATTGATAATAAACCTTGTCGGTTTTCAACGGATGATTAGGAAGACTAATGGCAAGAAGAGTCTGCGTGTCTTACCTGATACCAAGAAAATACACATGCCAAATTTTAATAATTTCATCATAAGAAGAATATATTCATCTTCTGAGACTGTCTAGTAAAAAATTCAGTTTGCAAGACTGCTTAAGGATGAGTTATGTTTTCTCAGTTATGGGTTTCAAGTGCAATTTTAATAGATTTTAGGATCTTAAAACTTTCAAATTTTTCTGCATAGATTTTATGTACATGTTGAAGAATTTTAAATAGGACTACTGCTTAAAGTTCCTGAACTAATATTATTATTATTATTATTATTAGTCAAATAGTCTGATCAATCTCAACTAATTTTAATAATTTTGATGAGAATTTCAGTATCCGTTCTCTGTGGTGTTAAAAAACCCCTCAAATAATTTTCGAAAAATTAAACATTGAACATTTTAGACTTTTTTTTTAAGTTTCATAACTAGTGATTTTATTGCCACAAAGTTGTATTTTTTAATATTCGTAAGAAGGCGCAGTTTTGAAGAAAAAATATATAAACTAAATTTCTGACAAAAGTCCACTTTATGATTTCTTTACTTTTTTGTATAGATAACTTAGATTATCCTCTAGAATCCTTGTAAATGTCGAAATGAGAAAAGTTCAATCGGAAAGTTCAAAGAAAAAAGGACTAAAATTTTCAATTTCAAATATCTTATAATTTTTGGTAATTTTTCATTAATTATTGTATGGTTTTCATTTCAAGACCTACGTGAAGGGATACCAGAATTTTCATCGAAATTACTAACAATATCAAAAATTCCTCAGATGATTTGACATGGAATTGCTCATTTGTAGAAATATTCTACGAGTACCTGCCTACTATTTACGTAAGTATAAAGTGCCTGTGATGAAGTGTACTTATTTGAAATACTACCAGCAATTAGTAATATTAGATTTGAGCTCATATTTCTCACTAAAAATACATCGGTATTGTAGATTCTATATAGTCAGTAAGTTGTTACTACTTGTAGATATTAAATTTTGATACGACTTTACATATATATTTAAAAGTTTGTCATAAGGACAACCGCAGGATTTCGCTGGGAGCAGGTGCTAATCTTAAAAATTGCACTTGCTCCCAGCGAAATCGCGGTAAAATTTCAGCTGTAACCACGTCTCACGTGCAGAATTGAAAAATTTGGCTTTAAAATTTTCTACATTATTTTTCGAAATTTTAGAGAATCATTTTTTAATATTCTCGTAAAATTAATTTTCTAAAAAAAACATTATTTAAATTTTACAAGGAATTTTAAGAAAACTTTTTTAATCTCTTGAAATCTTCAAAATTGTCAAGGCAAAATGATCGGCAAAAGTCTCTCCATTATTATTATTATTACTATTATTCTCGTTCATCACAAAAAAAAAACTTGATACAATTTCAGTGTAAAAGCCTTCAAACCTAATTCTAAAGCAAAAAAAATGTTAAAAGTCCGTTTTTATAATATAAAAAGCACAAAATTTCACATTTTTGAGACTTTCTCCATGCATTTGAATAATTTTCGGCCTAAAAGTACAGCCAGCGCCACCCTCGGCCGTACTCGACATTTCCGTCACTTTCATTTCAGAGTGTCACGGGGCTGGTTGAGATCTAATATTTTCTGAATGTACTAATTTTGCTCCAGAAGACAAAACTTAGAAGAAAAGCTTCCAACTTCTCTACAAATTTTTGTCTTCTAATATTCTTTTCTGCATTCTTTTACTCTTCCTTCAACATTTTTTTTATTTCATCGACTTTGATGATCTCTTCATGAATTCCTTATTTTAGGATTATTTAGGAGCAGTGATCGTCATAGGAGCAATTTTTGCAGCTTTGATGTCAGCAAAGTCGTATCCCAATCAGATAACTCCAGCCTTGGTGGGCCTGGCAATCAATTACACTTTACTTGTACCAATTTATTTGAACTGGGTCGTGAAGTTTATCTCAGAAATCGAAATGTATATGGGCAGTGTTGCTCGAATCAGTTCCTTCACAATGATTCCCCCAGAAAATGAGGACGATACTTTTGGTAAGGATAAAGGAAATTGAAATAGGGGAAATCAGTACGAGGTGAATTGAAAAACTCAAGTCATAAAATTGATGAATGATGAACAAGCGGAGAAAGTATTATATAATTTTTATCCGAACAAATCGCTAGTGTCTCAATGCAAAACATTCAAAAAAAATTTATAAAATTGAAATTATGATACAAGTCACCTTCAGAAAACCACGCCTGTAACTTTTACCCGAACAAATCCCAATTTCCTTCACACAAAATACTCAAAAAATGTATAAATTTGAAATAATCATACGAGTCACATTCAGAAAACCACAAGTTACATATATTCCCAACCCTATAATAATACTCAAAACCCGCAAAAACCACCTCTACCACTTTTGCCTGAATAAATCCCAAATGCCTCCCGGCAAAACACTCAAAAAATTAAAAACTGTAAAATTATCACGCCAGTTAACTTTAGAAACTCCCAAGTTATATTTCCAATCCCATATTAATATTGAGCAACCTCCAGAAATCACTCAAAATTGCATTGTTTATGGTGGGTACCCGGGTACCCTGGGTGTATCCGCGACGTATGTATACTTTGAAGTCGCTTATTTTTGCAAAATAAAATCCTTAACTGAATACTAAATACCCTATTCGCTTATAATTGAGCTAAATAACGATAAATCAGGTGTACCAAGCGAAATTTACTGTACTGGTTTCCCCTATATTTCACAAAAATATTTTTGGATCCAAAAATCCTAGGATATTTAAAATTTTCGGAGAAAATAATATTCTTAAATTATATTGTACTTTTCGAATCCAGATCAAATTATTCCAGCCGATTGGCCGAAGAATGGACAGGTAGTCTTCGATAATGCATCACTCAGATATGATATTCGACGAGATCCTGTAGTCACGAATCTTGACCTTTCCATACCAGCTGGAACGAAGGTGACATACTTTTTTCATAAAAAAGCGGACTTGCAAAATATGAACTCTGTATTTTGATATTAATTTTACGGTTTTTGTGAATAATTAAAATATCTAAATAGTTTTAGAAAAACTTTTATTAAAAATTGATAACAAGATTTTTATATTTTCAGCTGGGAATTTGTGGAAGAACAGGAAGCGGGAAATCTACAACAGCCATGGCCTTTTTTCGTCTGATGGAGATTTCTCAAGGTCGAATTATCATCGACGGAATTGACATTCGAAAAGTTCCTCTTCAAATTTTGCGATCGAGGCTTTCTGTGATTCCTCAGGACGTTATAATCTTCAGTGGAACAATCAGGTTGGTTTTCTAAATTACGATTACTTCAATAAAATAAAGAAAATAATTACAGGCAATGAATTTTTATAAAATGATTGGATAATTTCCTGAAACCAAATTTTGATTTCAGAGAAAATTTGGATCCCTTTTCTGAACACACTGATGATGAATTATGGTCAGCTTTGGAGCTGGCTCAGATGAAAAGTGTTGTTTCTTCTTATCCAGACGGTTTGAGTAAGTCAAGGAGACTTTTAAACTTAATAATTATTATCTATTAAATATATTTTAAGATTAAGTAATATTGCACAAAATTAAAATATCTTGTGGGACTTTTAACTAATAATATTAGTTGAGAATTCATCAATTTGGTTGGAAATTTATGCGTTTTGTTGTAAATTCGCGTATTATTTGGTAGAAAATGCAATCTTCTTGATTGAAATTATAAAACTAATTGGTTGAAAGTTGAACTACTTTGAGAAAAATTCAATTTATTAGTTGAAGATACATCTTTTTGATTGAAAATTTGTTTTTTTTTTCGGCTAAAAATTAATTTTCTAAATTGAAAATTGAACTATTCAATTATTGGTTGAAAAGCGATCGTTTTCAGTTGAAAATTCAAGAATTTGGTTGAAAATATATGCATTTTGTTGAAAATGTATGTATTTTGTTGTTAATTTATCTCCTTTGGTAGTAAACTAATCTTCTTGATTGAAAATTAAAACTAAATGGGAGAAAGTTGATCTACTTTGTTAAAAATTCATTTTATTAGTTGAAGATCTATGTCTTTGGTTGAAAATTCGTTTTTTTTTCGTTTGATGATTAATTTTTGAACCTGCAAATTTAGCTGTTCCGTTTTTGGTGGAAATTATTCGTTTTTAGTTGAAAATTCAAGTAATAAATTTTTAATTGAAAATTAATCTTTTCTGGTATAAAATTCAACTATATGGTTAAAAGTTGAACTACTTTATCAAACAATCATTTTATTGGCTCAAAATTTAACTCTCTTGTTGAAAATTCTTTTGTTTTTTATTTGTAAATTAATTCGCTTGACTGAAAATTTAACTATTCCATTTTTCGTTAAAAATTCATCAGTTTGAGTTGAAAATTCAACAATTTGGTGGAAAATTGATGTATTTTTTTGTAAATTCGTATGTTTTAGTAGAGAATTAATCTTCTTCATTGAATAATCAAATATTGAGTTGAAAAATAAGAAATTGGTTGAAAATTCATTTCATTAGTTGAAGATCCACCTCTTTGATTGAAGATGCAACTATTTTGTTGAAAATTCGTTTTTTTGTTGTTGTTAAAAATTCGTTCTTTTTTTGTTAAAAATTAATTTTATTAACTGAAAGTTTAACTGCAACCAGACTAGGTGGTTATTATATTTTCGGGGTCGCTGAATTCGAATCCGTTTTGAATTTAGTCCCATCTGGTCATGGTCAAGGTCATTTCAAGGTCAAACTTACAAAATTCATCGCTAACCAATTAAGTCAGGATACCTATAGGCTTTCGAGGTTGCTGAATTCAAATCCGTTATCCATTTGGTCCCATCAGGTCGGGGTCAAGGTCAATTCAAGGTTAAACATGCAAAATTCATCGCTAGCCAAATAACTCAGTGTACCTATAGGTTTTCGGGGTCATTGAATTTGAATCCATTGTCAAGGTCAGTTCAAGGTCAAACTTACAAAATTCATCACTAACCAATTAAGCCAGGGTACCTATAGGTTTCCGGGGTCACTGAATTCAAATCCGTTGTCCGTCTTCTCCCGTCAGGTCAGAGTCAAGGTCAATTCAAGGTTAAACATACAAAATTCATCGCTAGCCAAATAAGTCAGTGTACCTATAGGTTTTCGGGGTAATTGAATGTGAATTCATTGTCAAGATCAGTTCAAGGTCAAAGTTACAAAATTCATCGCTAACAAATAAGTCAGGGTAACTATAGGTTTGCGGGGTCACTGAATTCAAATCCGTTATCCGTTTTGTCCCATCAGGTCAGGATCAAGGTAAATTCTAGGTCAAACCTACAAAATTTATCGCTAACCAAATAAGTCACGGAACTTATAAGTTTTTGGGATCGCTGAATTCGAATCCGTTGTCCGTTCGGTCCCATTAAGACAGAGTTGAGGTAAAAAAACCTATAGGTACCCTGACTTAATTGGTTAGCAATGAATTTTGTAAGTTTGACCTTGAACTGACCTTGACAACTGATTTGAATTCAGCGACCCCGACAACCTATAGGTACCCTGACTTAATTGGTGAGCGATAAATTTTGTGAGTTTGACCTTAAACAGACCTTGACCTTGACCTGATGGGACCAAACGGACAACGGATTCGAATTCAGCGATCCCGAAAATATAAGACCCACCTAGTATGATTTGTGTTGCAACGGTCTATATTTTGTGGTCCTGTGTAATCCAACGTTGAAAATGTATGTGTTTTGTTGTAAATTCGTATTCTTTGGTAGAAAATTTAATCTTCTTGATTGGAAATTAAACTTCATGGTTGAAAGTGGAAACAGTTTGTTGAAAATTAATTTTATTTGTTGAAGATCGATCTCTTTAGTTAAAGATTTAACTATTTTTTGAAAACTCGCTTTTTTTATTAATTTTTTCAACCGTAAATTTAACAATTCCATTTTTAATTAATTTTAATTAATCTTCTTGATAAAAAATGCAACTACATACTTGGTTGTAAATTCAACTATTTGGGTCAAATTTTATCTATAAAATTCGACTTTTTAGCTTGAAATCTCTATTATTTTGTTGAAAATTCATCTCTTTTGGAAAAAAGTAATATTTTTTGTTTGAAAATTCAACTACTTTGTTGAAAATGCAATATACTTCGATTTGAAATCGTTAGTGAATTCATATTATATATTCATATTATCATATTGAATTCAATATGCTACCTATACATTAATTTTATTCAAAAGAATTTATTTCCCCATTATTCCTCTATTTTCGTGAAAAACCACCCTACGTTCCCTGCTTTGACAGCTAGCATTTTGGGCTATGAAGTCTGTTCAAATATTATGTTCATATTTTTTGTGATTTATTTCAGGCATATATCAAATGAAATAAAAAAAATCTACATAAGGGTGGAAGCGGGTGGGGGTGGGCGTGATAATAATGATTATTTTGTATTATTTACAATTATTTTGTTTATTTTCTCTAGATCTTGAAGTAAGAGAAGGAGGGGAAAATTTTTCCTCTGGGCAACTGCAGTTGATAAATATGGCTCGGGCAGCTCTTAGAAAATCTTCTTTAATAGTGCTTGATGAAGCAACTAGTGCTTTAGATTCTTCTACTGAAAAATCTTTGCTTCAAACAGCTGCAGTTGTATTTAAGGAAAAAACTGTTATCACCATCGCGGTGAGTTTGAATCACTCTTGTTGATGCAATTTGAAAATGAATATAATATTAATTGAGAAAAAAATAGTTTCATTTATTATTTAAAAAATTTTGTTAATAAAGTGTTTGATCAAAATTTTGAAGTATTTTTATTTTTCAGCATCGAGTTGTTTCGTTGTTAGCCTGTGACAGAATTCTTGTCTTTGAAGACGGTAAAGTGGTGGAAGATGGTTCACCAAAAGATCTCATGCAACGACCTATGGGATTTTTTTCAGCAATGCTGAGATCTGCTGAAGATGTAGATGAAACTTTATAGGATTATTTAAAACATTCGTAAAAAGGGGAATAGATTTTCCACAAAAAGCAATGCAAATTCCAAAATTATTTTTATAGAAATTATATATATATATATATATATGTGTGTGTGTGTATATCTATGACATGGTAAAGTATATTATAACTTTGAAAGAAGGAAATGAAGTAAACATTCTTTAAAATTCGTAAAGAATTCCAATGAAATAATAATACATTTCAATATTACATTCAGTGTGATAGATTCTCAGAATTTCACATAGGTTTTCAGAAATCGCAGATTATAAAAGGATTATAAAAGCTTTTTGTATTCATAACAATTAATTATGTAATTATAATTGTTGAAGTAATTTAGATACCCTAGTTGTACATACATATATAATAGCATTAGTTTAAAAAATTGTAAATATAAATTTAAAAATGCTATATGAGTAATGATAATTAAAGTTTTATATCGAAAGATATAATAAGGAATTAAATGCAGATTTTTATTGTTTATTTATGGATAAAAAATATATAATGCAACTAATAATTTTGCTATACTGTCTGATATTTTGCTACTGTAGATAAGCTTTTTTAAAGGTGCTAGAAAACAATATTAATATAATAAAGTAATTTTCGCTTTAATTTTTATAGAAATTTTCATAAAATATATGTATCAAACTCTTACTTTTTTCCTCTGGAAAATAATTCAAAATGGAAAGTCTATCTTTTTACACAGATATCAATAAAAAATGTGTCGATTTTTGAATAATAAGTAAAGCATTATAATTAAAAGAGCACTTTTACCTTGAAATATACAATTAATTACAAAAACAATCATAAAAATATATCATTTTTCCCAAATATGAATTCAATCAATAATTTGAAAATCAATTCAATACATATATTCGTCCAAAAGTGAAAATATTAAGGGAGAGGAGGAAACAGAACAAATTAACAATATATTACGAAATGTTTATTTTTATTTTTATTCAACCCCGAGTTTGATGAAGTGAATGAAACTAAAAAAATTTGATTTAAATTAATTGTAAGAATTTCCTTATAATAAGGGATGAGAAAGTAAATTTCTTAAAGTTTCTTCACAAAATTACTTTCAAATTTCTTTCTAAAGTTACAATCATACAAAAAATAACCCAATAAATCTAAATTCAAGCTAAAAAATTGGAAAAACTAACTACTAAGGGTGACACACTCAATGTTATTTTGGGCATTAATATGAAATTCTTGCGCCCGAAATCAATTGGAGAGGGTCTCTTACAATGAGAAAAGAAAAATAGCATTTTTCAAATCAATTGAAAATTATAATAATGTATAATTATAATTACATTTATAGAACAAATGGTCAGATAAATCTAAATTCAAGTCGAAAAATTAAAGAAAAATGTATTTTATACACCTGCACGAAAATAAGTTTACGTGTTTCGCGATTTGTAAACTGTTTGGCTGAACCCTTTAATTTTATGGGGTAAAAACTATGCACAACGATGTTTATTATATTTGTGTCATAAGAATGTTACCCCCTGAAATATTTTTTTTTCCGGAAATCGCGAAACATATCAACTTATTTTCATAAAGATGTATAAAATACATTTTTCTGTAATTTTTCGATTTTAATTTAGATTTATTTGACCATCTGTTCTGTAATAGTAGTTATATTTGGGGCTAATTTACCCCTGTAAAAATTTGTTGAAAGATGTGGAAAATGCTATTTTTCTTTCCTTATTGTGAGAGACCCTCTCCAATTGGTTTTGGGTGCAAAAAATTCATATTATTACACCAAATAATATTGCATTTATTTTTGTGCAAATGTAAAAAATATATATATTTTCAAATTTTCAGCTTGAATTGAGATTTATTTGACAATTAGTACTATAATTGTAATTAAATTCAGAGGTAGTTTACCAATGCAATATTTTTTTATTAAATTTGGAAAATGCTATTTTTCTTTCCTCGTTATAAAAGACCCTCTCCAGTTTGGTTTTGTGAGCAAAAACTTAATATTATTACACAAAATAACATTAAATGCGTTTTAGGGTAGTTACCCCCTGGAATATGATTTTTTCCGGAAATCGAAAAATGACTAAACTCGCTTTTTTGCAGATGTATAACATATTGTTTTTTCAATTTTTTGGCTTGAATTTAGATTTATTGGGCTATTTTGTCTATGATTGTATATATGTTAAGGGATGGTTTACCTTCATAATTTTATTTATTAAATTGAATAAATTTAATTGTTCATCCCTTATTATGAGGAAATTCTTACAATTGATTTCGTGCAAAAATATGGTGTTGTTGTACATGAAACAATCAAATCGTTACGTGACACCCCAATTTTTGAAGGATGATTATTTCGACCTCTTGAAGCGTTTTTCCGCAGATAAAAAAATACGCGTCTCTTAGTTTTTGATGTTCTACAACATGTTTCAGTTTCATCAAAATCAGAGGCGCACACTTCGTAAGGGTTCCTTGTTAGTAATGAATTAGTATAAAACATTTTTCAAATCATAAAAACAATTTTTTGGGGAAAAATGAAAAAAAAAAAATTAATAAAAGAAGATTTTACTATACATATGTATTTTAGTAAAATTAAACAAATTAATATCAGAGAAATTCTCTGTACATTTTTATTTAATAATATGTTAATAATTATTAATTAAATAATGATTTATAATAAAATATATTATTTACTTTTTTAATTGGACATTTTCTTTCATAAAAAAGTCTTATTGATAGAAAAGATTTGCCCCAAGCTTTATAAACAAAAATTTATCTTGTGTCGTATATATAACAATTTAAAAGATCAGAATGTGCCATTTTTTTAAGTTCACGATAAAGCAGTTATCAATTATAATATAGCTTCCTTTTCAAAAATGAAAAAAACTCACGTAAACTGCATTTTTAGTTTTTATCTTTTAAGTCCAGAAATGGACGCAAATCCAAAATTTATGCACATAGTTGTTCAATTTATTTTATTTTCACTACAAATTAAAACATACTATTCAATATTTTTATTTGTATTCAATATTTTTTTATTATTAAGTCATTAATAAGTGTAATATAAAAGTGATTGGAATTACGCAAACTGATTATTTACATATTCTGAATTTCTATACTGACCTTTTTGTATCTGCAATTGTAACAGATAATATACGAATTATTCATGAAAATAAGAAATACAGTTTCATATCGAAATTATACTTCTCAAATTAGAAGTATATTGTTCTATTGGGTTTCAATAAAGAATATGCAATCAAATCAAAGTTATTAAATGAAAAGCTTATATTTCTCCAAATGCGTTATAAAAATGTAGTATTTTATTCAAAATAACATACAATTAATATAAATTTAACATACTTCAAGGGCAATATAAGATCTTCAATTTTTTAGTTTTTAGGCACCAAGCTTCTTTTTGAAATCAGGAAATGTGAGGTATGGCGGGGATTCCCACGGTTTAATTTAAGCGCTTCTCGGTAGATGGCGCTGCATACATCAAATCGGTTCCGGATGGTTTCGCCAGATATGAGGTGGATTTCGCTCATTCCAAGGAACTATTATTTTGGTAGTCAGAAATGATAGAGGAAAAAAATCTTTAATTATTTTATTTAAAAAATAGATTTTAACTTAAAATAAAAATATAACATTGCGACAAAAGTATCTCTTCCTAACTGGAAAAAATACATAAACGTATTTAGACAAAAAATAAAACTTATTCAAATTTATTTTAATTGTTTGAGACCAATTTCATATGAAATCGGACAGTCTGAACCTGATGATGTCGAGGAACTGTTTCAGGCTGAATTATATTGTTTTCCAAGGCAAAATATGAGACATGTATTTTTTCTTTTTCACCAACAATTTTTTTTCATGAACTTGGGGCTACTACTTGAATAAACATTAAAAAGTGAATTTTCGAAAAAAGGCCATCTTTGATGTTTTTTTTTTTTTTAATTCATTCTAATATGAGATATACTGTGTGGTTTTTTCTCGTTGAACTATCTCTCCACATAGAAAAACATATTTTTTCATATCATGAAATAAATTTTTCAAAATATCGATTATTTGTTTAAACATTAATAGTTTCATGTCTCAAAGAACACTCAGAGAAATATTAGACTTGACTTGAAGAAACTGTTTCTTCAACATAATTTTTTTCATTTAACCAAAAATACTTTCAAAATTAAGAAAATCATTTTAAATAAAAGAAAATTTGTTATTTGAACAAAAACCCATTTCTTTAAACTAAATAAATTTCTTTGAATCAATAGAAATTTGTTTGAGTCAAAGAAACTTTTCTTTGGCTGAGAGCTAATGAATATGTTTCAGAGTGAAGCTAAAATGATATGCGATGACATAATTTTGCCAAAAAAATAAAAATACCTAAAATATTATTACCAAACTAAAAAATTTCCAAAATGTCAAATTACCAAAAAAAATAAAACTACAAAAAGAGATTTAGAAACGAAATTGAAATATTTCGCAAGTACAAGTAAAACTAGAAAAATTCAGAAATTTGCGAAACTTTCAAATCAGAATTTTCAAAATCCCGAAAATTCAGGAAATAAGTTACTTCTTGAAATTTGTAAATTTTCGAAATTTCTAGTTATCAAAATTTCAAATTCACAACAACAACAAAATTTAATTTAATATTTTCACATCTGTTAGAATAATATTTTATTTTATATCGTGCATACTGAATGCTGCATAGATTTAAATTTAAGAGAGCTCTTTTAAATTTTAAACCATGCACGTATACCTGTAAAATAAAACATTATTCGACAGATAAAAATATTAAATATAATTTTTCTCGGAAATTTGAACTTTTGTTAATTTGGAATTTCAGGAATTTACTAATTTCGGAATTTTTGGATTTTTAAAATGGTGTAATTTTGGGAATTCAATAATTTTGGAATATTTCAAATTCGTATATGAACATTTTCAGTGGTTTTATCTTATTTTCGTTACTTTAAAATTTCGGACATTTTCATTTTTCACCAATTTTTCTATTTTGGTAGTTATATTTTCGGTATTTTTCTACATTCGGGATTTTTCTTTTTTCGGCAAAATTATGTCATCCCGATGTATCTGAAAATTCTGAAACTTGTGACAAAAAAATTTTAAATAAGAAACTTGATGAAATGATGATCTTTGCTGAGATCCGTTTTGATTAATGTTACTTCTTTATACTATAGCAAAAAGAAATAAATTAGGTCATTTTGTCCTCAATTGATTTCTATCTAAGGGAAGGGAACATACCAATATTTTGAGTCATACGTGATATTTTAGGATCAAAATAGTTACAAAATTGTATGATATTTTAATTAATTTATTTTCGAAAAAATTGGATCATTGTAAAATCCAACAGCAAATCGAAAAATATATAATTTTATGCTTTGTAAAAAAATTTAGGGTGCGAAACATTGATTTTCACTATATTCTAAAGCACTATTTTTACAAAAAATCCGTTATTTCTAAATTTTTTATATATTTCAAGAAACTTTCCCAGGTGGAACACTTTTTACAAAAATGTACAAAAAACTAGAGACCATTTTTACAGTAATCTACAAATAAATGCAATAAATTTCAACCAAAGTTACAGGAAGGTACAACTTTTATCTATTATTCGGACGATTTTTGTATTTTTTTTTTTGTATATTGTTGTATTTTATTCTAATTTCAATTTCCTACAAGAGTTCACAAAAAAGTGCAACCACAAGAACTTACAACCACAAGAATCTACAGGAATTCATAGGTTTTGCAGCAAAAAGTTGATCTTTTTCGACCTAGGCTGACAAATATTTAGAATATTGCAAGGAGATAATTTTAAATTAAGATGTATACATGATCGCTATTACAAAAAAGCTTCTATTAAACTTTAAATAAATAGTAGAATATTAAATGACCATAATGAATAATGTAATTGCAATGTTCACAATATTTATCATCCTAGGTCGAAAAAGAATATATCATAAACTTCCTCGAATTTTATTCCAAATTAATAATTGTTCAATTGCTTTTTATTGATCAAAGTTTTTTAAAAATCTTATCAAATATACTCTTAACATTAATTCTTCTAAATTAAAAATCATTTTAAATTTTCCCAGTGATGTTACGAACCTTTGAAGATATTTTGAAAGCTTCAAAATTTTATTTCGAAATTTACAAAATTTTGGATATTTAATAAGTTTCACATTATTTTAAAGATAATAACTGTTGATCGGTACGGAAATGTTAGGTGCGTTTCTAACAATTGATATAATTTATTAAAATTCATCATTTTTATTATTAATGCAACAATGATAACTGTGTCAATGAATGTTAATATCTTGCAAAATAAACTTATACACACTTTCAAATAAGGTTTTTTAAATTAAAATGCATTTCCCTGTTTTGGATTAATTCACAATAAATTATTTTGTAACATAAATAACATCTCTGATTTAAAATTACATTTGATAGATGTGGATATTTAGGTAAAAAGTTACTTTTTACACTTCCTTAATTATATCATTTAAAAACTAAAATACCTGATATAATAATTCATAAAACCTTAATTTAAAAAGAAATAGGCACTATAGTTAAAGTAAATAAAAAATACACAATATATTTCGGCAAGTGAACAACAATATATATTTGGACTAAACTTTAAATTAATAGACATGTCACTCTGAATATCCTACGGTATCAGGTTATGAAACGGTTTAATTTTTCCGCATTGTTCGGCAGTATCGTCAGAATTAATTGTTTCGTTGACTTCATTTTTATCAGCCATTAAAAATGATTTTTCTTATAGTATTTCAAGTTAAAATCACGACTCACGTATTCAATTACAATCGCAATTTCATACCACCGTTTCACGGTACTATGCAAATCATAACTATCGGCTGATAAAATAGTTGAAAAATATTTCATTTTCAACAAAACGGATGAATTTTTAATAAACTAGTTGAATTTTCAACCAAAAAGGTGCATTTTCAACAAGAGAATTGAATTTCTAACCAAGAAAGATTTTTCAGACACATTTTTCAACCGATCCTTTGTATCTCTAACAAAAAATATGCATTTTTTTACCGGTTGAAATGATTTTTCAAACCAAAAAGAACACTCTTGAACAAAAGAGTTAAATTTCCATGCCAAAAGAATGAATTTTCAACAAAAAAGTTACATTAATTTTGAACCAAATTGTTGAATTTTCATTACGAAAATATTGATTTTCTACAAAAAAAATCATTTTCAACCAACTGGTTGATTTTTCAATCATTTTCAAACCAAAAAAACGATTTTTCAACAGAAGAGTTATATTTCCAAGAAAAAAGTTACTTTAAAACCAAATAGTTGAATTTTCTACCCCCCCCCCCCCCAAGGAAATTTGAAACAAAATAATTAAAGTTTCAACTGTAAGGATGAATCTTCAACCAAACAGCTGAATTTTTAACAAAGTAGGTCCAGTTTCAGCCAAGTAGTTACATTTTCATCCAGAAAAGACAAATGTTCAACAAAATAGCTGAACCCTCTACATAATTTTGTTACCAAAAGAGATGAATTTTCAAATAAATAACAACACTTTTCAACAAAAATGTCGAATTTTCAACAAAAATGTTCGTTATTTTTCAACGAACTACATAGCTGAACTTTATACCAAAATAGAGAAATTTTAAAAAAAATACATGAATTTTCAACCAAAATGGATGAATTCTCAACGAAAAATACAATAATCCATATTATTTCAAACAAAAAAGATTTTAATTTTAAATAAAACACAGTTGCATTTAATCAAAAATGATGAATTTTCAACAAAATAGCTGAATCCTCAACCAATTCATATTCATTTTCTAGTAAAAGAGTTGAATTTTCAACAAAAAAAAAGAGATTTTATTAACAAAAGAGATAAATTTTGAAACGAAAAAACTGAATTTTGAACAAGCAAAGAAAAAAATTTCCACTAAATTATTAAATTTTTAACCCAAAAAGAAGAATTTTCTACAAAACAGTTGAAATTTCAAACCGAAAATATGAATTTTGACCAAAGAAGTTGCTTTTCAAACAAATATTTGAACTTTCTACCAAAATAGTACATGAATTTTCAACCGAGTAGTTGCATTTTCAAACAAAATAGATGAATTCTCAACAAAAAATATAATATTTATTATTTCAATTAAAAAAGACGGATTTTCAACAAAATAGCATGATTCGTCAATCAAAAGCGATTAATTTTCAAGCCATAACTGATCCATAAACCTCTCTTAAAAGGAAATATACAAAAAATACAAAGTAACTAAACTTAAAGTCACAAGTTACTGAAAAAATCGTAACTGAGTTACGTTAAAAGTTACTTTTTAAGATAGTAACGAAGTTATCCTAGAAGTTACACATAATGTGACTTTTCAGTAAGTTAGTTACTTATAATAAGTTCCTACCCAATTCTGAAGAAAATACAAGAAGAAATTAGCTGTTTGTATTTAATTGTATTTTTTTTGTTAAATTTTGTACATTTTTGTAGAAAAAAAGTACATGTTATAACAACAAATTGCAGTTCTAGAACTGTTGTACATTCTTGTAAAAATGTTTTTCACCAAGATTTGACACGGAAATAGTGTTCGATCCGTAGTTGAGATTGAAGATGAATGGAATGGAATGAATGGAATCATTTTTCATGATTAATACATTTTTTAAAGGAACTTTTATATCAGATATGATTGTCTATTGTATAGTATTTATCTTATAGATCGACTGTATTTATTAGATATAATTTATCAACTGGGCCCAGCAACTAAAATTTCTGTAGAGAAATATTACAATTTGCACTAAGAACTATCTCATGTTACAATCAGATAATCCCAGCTAAACATGCGTATGAATTCTATTACATTTGAATCCATAAAAATCTGTTTTGAAAGAAAAAAATTTATTGAATAGCATTTTTTTATTGGATCGCATTTTTTCTCAGTGCACATGTACTATTTTGTTTATTTTGAGATCAGGTATGTAACTGTACCAACAAATATGAAGAATTTGAAATTGAACGATTAAATCTAATTAGAAATGAATCAATCAAGATTAAATTACTCTGTAGAGCTGCCAGATTAAATGTTTTATTTAAATTCTTAAAGTGAACCTTGTTTTTCTGATAAATAGGAAATTTGTATATGATTCTTGATATTTTTTTATGCTCGGCCTCTTATGGTTGTGATTTTCAACAACCAAATTTTTAATTCACCGAAAACGTGGATTGATTTTCGAAGTATGCTTCTGTGGTCATCCCAGGTGGAAAGTATCATATCTTCTTATCGAGATGGCTTAAGTGATTTCTGCATTTCCTCTACGTGGGGGACTTTATAGCTTGACGAAGAATCGAAGATAAGTATGTACCTAAGATTCATTCTTGAGAGATGACCTGATAAGTGATAAAAAAATGAATTTAACAAGTGAACTCGATTAATCGATAACTAAATGACAAACAAAAAAGGTATACTGATACCTTATCCAAGCAATGATTAGCAAGTGCTTACATCTCTTGTGATTTACAATAATCCCCGGGATTTTCGAGAGGAAACATTATTCGAAATTAAGGGGACATACTAATCACATTTTATAGATTAAATAAAGTTACGTGAAAGTGGAATATTTTACTATTTACTCATTATAAAGAAATTTTGTGATGTGTTATTTGAAGAGCTTTATTGATCGAAAATATATCAAAGCTGATAATTTGTTATTAGAGATAGGAAATTACGTCAAAAACTGAAATATATACATAAAGCTGATGGAAAAAAAATGCAAAGCAAGAAGTAAAATATGTACTACTTGAATTCACATTTGAATAATGAAACAGTTCTATGCTTGGGTTTAATCATTCATTTTGTATCAAAAAAATGTCAACAATATAGTTAAATTTTCAACCAAAAAGATGGATCTTCAACCAATAAAATAAATATTCAACAAAGCAGTTCAATTTTCAACCAAGCAGTTAAATTTGGAATCAAGCAGACTAATTTCCAACTATAAATATGAATTTACAATAAAATAAATAAATATTCAATCAAAAATAGAATAGTTACATTTTTAGTTAAAAGAATTAATTTTAAAAACAAACAAAAAACTAATTTTCAACAAAATAGTTCAATCTTGAAACTGATAAAATAAATGTTCAACAAATTAGTTAAATATTTGACCAAGTAGATGAACTATCAACCAAAACAAAAAATTCTCAATAAAAACATTTAATAGTTGCATTTTCAACTAAAACGATGAATTTTCCACGAAAACTGGAATAGTTCAATTTTTTTTAAAATCAATTTCCAACCGAAAAAAAACAAATTTTGCAACCAAAAAATGGCCTTTCAAATGGTAAAATAAATTTTTAGCAAAGTTGTTCAACTTTCAACCAACTAGTTTATTTTTAAAACAAGAAGTTTAATTTTCTACACAAAGAGATGAATTTACAACAAAATACATACATTTTCAACAAAACACATATATTTTTAACAAAATTGTTGAATTTTTGACTAAAAACCATCAATTTTTGACTAATAATTGAATAATTCGATTTTCAGTTTAAAAAATCAATTTTTAACAGAAAAGAAGGTTTTCATCAAAATAGTTCAATTTTTTACCAAAGAAATGGATCTTCAACTAATAGAATAAATTTTTGACAAAGCAGTTCAATTTTGAACCAAGCAGTTAACTTTGCAATCACGTTGAATAATTTTCTGTCAAAAAAGACGAATTTACTACAAATTACATATATTTTCCTCTAAATTGTTATATTTTCAACTAATACCGATCAATTTTCAGTTAAAATAATTATTTTTCAAACAAAACAAAAAAATTTTAATCAAAAGTGTTCAATCTTGAAAAAATAAAATAAATGTGTAACAAAGTAGTTCAACTTTCAACCAGGTAGTTGAATTTTCTACTAAAAAAGATGAATTCTCAATAAAAAATTTAATATTTGAATTTTCAATTAAAACCGATCAATTTTTCACCCAAAATGGAATACTTAAATTTTCAGTTAAAAAAATTAATTTTTAACCGAAAAAAACGAATTTTTAGCCGAAGAGATGGAACTGCAACTAATAAAAAGAATTTTTAAAGAAGTAGTTGAATTTTCACCCCAGTAATCAAATTTTCAATAAATTAGATTAATTTTTCACCAAAAAAGACATTTATAAACAAAATACGTACATTTTTCGTCAAATTGTTGAAATTTCAACCAGTACCAATACATTTTTAACTAAAAATATAATAGATGAATTTTCAGTTGAAAAAAAATTAATTTTAACAACAAAAAAAACGAATTTTCAACAAAAGAGTTGAATCTCGAACCAATAAAATGAATGTGTAAGAAATTCGTTCAACTTTTAACAAAGTCTTTGAATTTTCAATCAAGAAGATTAATTTTCTGCCAAAAGAGACGAATTTACAACAAAATACATAAATTTTCGACGAAATTATTGAATTTATAACAAAAAACTTATAATTTTCTACCAATAATGGAAAAGATAAATTTGCAGTTAAAAAATTAATTTTTAATTTCTTTGTTAAAAATTCAGTTGTTTGTTTGAAGATTCATGATTTCAATTGAAAGTTTTATAATTTGGTTTCAAATTCGTTTCTTTTTGGGGTAGAAAATTCAACTATTTGGTTAAAAATTAAGTAGATTAAGTTTCTACCAAAAAAGATGAATTTACAACAAAATACATAAAATTTCAACCAAATTATTGAATTTTTAAGAAAAAATATTAATTTTCCACAAAAAATGGAATTTAAATTTTGAATCAACAAAATTAATTTATAACCGAAAAAATTAATGTTCACAAAAAAAAATGTACCTTCGACAAATACCAAAAGGACGAATTTACACGAAAATACATACATTTTCAACCGTCGAATCGCTGAATTTTCAACTAGGGACGATAAACATTAATCTAAAAATGAGATAGTTAAATATTCAACAACAAAAAAAGAATTAATTAAAGAAAAGAATAAGAATTTTCAACAAAATAGTTTCATATTAACCAATAAAATGAATTTTTAACAATGAAGTTCAACTTTAATTCAAATAGTTGAATGTTCAAACAAAAAAGATGAATTCTTAGTAAAAAATTTATCAATTGTCTCGACGCAACGTCCTGAAATTCGATATGATTAGCCAAATATTTTGTATAAGTTTGGCTAGCCGTTCAGAAATTTTGGGACTAGTCCATTTTCAGTTGAGAAAATCAATTTTAAACTAAAAAATAACAAATTTTGAACAAAATACTTTTATTTTTATCCAAATAGTTGAATTTTTATCCGTAAAAGACGAATTCTGAACCAAAAAATCGTCTTTTTGGTTTGAAAATTTTACAATTTAGTGGAATTATTTTTTCTTCTTTAGTTCAAAAGTCGGCTTTTTCTTTTTAAATTTTATCTCTTTTAGTAACACAATCTCTTTTTTTTTTACTGAAAATTCAACTTTTTTGGTAGAACAGTAATCTGATTTGGTTGAGGATTCAGCTATTTTGTTCAAAATTCGTCTTTTTTTTTGTTGAATTCAACTGTGTTTGATTTCAAATTAAAATACTTTTTGGTTGAAATAATATTAGCTACAATATTTTTTGTTGAGAATGCCTCTATTTTGGTTGAAAAATCACGTATTTCTTTTAAATTCAACCATTTTGGTATAAAGTACAACTATGAAGTTGGTTGAAAAATAACGAACATTTTTGTTGAAAGTTTAACTGTTTTGTTGAAAAGTGTTGTTTTTGGTTTAAAAATTCACTTTTTTGGTGAAACCAAATTTTGTAGAGGGTTCAGCTATTTTGTTGAAAATTTGTCTTTTCTGGATGAAAAGTGTACTACTTGGTTGAAACTTGAAATTCTTTGTTAAAAATTCAGTTGTTTGGTTGAATATTCATCGTTTCAATTGAAAATGTTATCATTTTCTTTCAAATTCGTTTCTTTTTGGGGTAGAAAATTTAATTATTTGGTTAAAAATGAACTTTTTGTTGTATATTTAACTCTTTTTTTCAAAATTCGCCTTTTCGATATGAAAATTCAACAATTTGTTAAAAATTTAACTATTTTTGTAGAAAGTCCAACTATTTGGTTGAAAAGTAACTTTTTTGTTAAAACTTTATCCTTTGGTTTGTAAATTCCACTCTTTTGTTCAAAAGTGTTATTTTTTATTTGAAAATTCATTTCTTCTGTGTGGTTTATCTCCAATTAAAATATTTTTTGGTAGAAATGATATCAGCTACTATATTTTTCGATGAGAATTCATCTATTTTCGTTGAAAATTCATCTATTTTCGTTGAAAATTCATATTTTCTGGTTGAAAATTTAACTGCTTGGTTGAAAGTAAAACTTATTCGTTAAAAAATCAGCTGCTTGGTTGAAGATTCATAATTTCAGTCGAAAATTTGATTATTTAGTTTTCAATTATTTTTGTTTTTTTAGTAGAAAATTCAAATATTTTGGTAGAAACTATTTGCTTCAAAATGATTATCTTTTTTCTTGAGAGTTCAACTGGTTTGTTGAATATTTGTCTCTTTGGTTTGAAAACTCGACTACTTGGTTGAAAATTAACTTTTTTGTGGAAAATTAATATTTTCGATATAGGAATTCAACTGTTTGGTTGAAAACTTGTATTTTTTCTTCAAAAATTTAACTATTTTGTTTAAAAATTTACCCATTTTTGAAGAAAGTCCAAGTATTTAGTTGAAAATTAACTTTTTTTTCAACTTCATCCTTTGGTTTTTAAAATTCAGCTCTTTAATTCAAAAGTGTTATTTTTGGTTTGGAAACTCATTTCGTCTGTGTTATTTATTTTTAATTAAAATCTTTTTTGATGGAATAGATATCAGCTATTATATTTTTAGTTGATAATTTATCTGTTTTCGTTGAAAATTCATATTTTCTGGTTGAAAATTTAACTGCTTGGTCGAAGGTAGAACTAATTTGTTAAAAATCGGCTGTTTAGTTGAAGATTCAAAATTTTTGTTGAAAATTTGATTATTTTGTTTCAAATTATTTTTTTTTACTAGAAATAATTATTTTTAGTAGAAAATTTAAATATTTTGGTATAAAATTGAACTATTTGGTTATATATATATATATATGTGTGTGTGTGTGTGTGTGTGTGTGTGTGTGTGTGTGTACTATAGAATTAACATGACATCAGTCCATCACTGTTCGAACGAAATGATTATTTCTTGTTTCACTGAATCATCATGTCAAACAATAATTACATAAAATATTATAGACCACTTTTCGTTTGCGACAAACTTTAATCAAGGGCGAAACACGTGATGAGAATCTATTTGATGAGGCCGAAAAAGCTTTAACAAAACTGAACCTGAAATTAACAAATTAGATAACATACATACAAATTACATGAAGATAATTTACAGCAAAGCCATTTCTTCCACGGTAGCATAAACGGCTACGCTCGGCTACATATCAGAAGCATTCTATTTATAACCGATGGCATGGATTGAATGCCGAAATTAACAGTTTATGCAACCGTGGCAATAACTGCAACGGTGTAAATAGGCTCATACATTTATCTTAACACCTACTTAGTGATGCTCGACTTTCTTGTTCAAATTTGTTCGATCGTGCCATATTCTGATGATTAAAAATCTCAGATATTTATTTGTTATAATATCTCCTTTCACCTCGTTCCTCTTTCCTCGTTTAAACGGTTAATATAAACGTGAAATAGAAACTTGAAAAGACAGAAATTCCACCAAAATATCAGAGAAAAATGTAAACCTTAATGAAATACGAATGAATCGGAAAAGATAACCGGATGGTCTTCCATTCTGCACTTTAAAGTAATTGATATTTATAGCCTAAGTTAATTTTCGTTGATAAAATTTAATTAATTGATGAATGAAGTTTGTTTTGAAATACCGATAACAATATTTTAATTTTACCATGAATCCTCACGATATAAGTATATAATCAAATTCATGCAGCAATGATGTTCGACAAAAAATCAAGATCCTTGTAAAACACGAAAAAAGTCTGGACAGCCGTGCGATGAATTTTACGATATCCTTTATGAAAAAAGCTGCCAATGGCAAAATGCAAATTCTGTCATGCCAAGAAGGATGAAGAAATAATTATAAAAATGATTAGTTGTAACACTACTGAAGTAACTTTCATTTTTATAAACGATGTAACTCCACTATTGTACTAGATTTCCTAGTTATATTAAACAATAATCATATAAAGGTGTCGCCCGCAAGCATGCAGCAATTTGAACAAATATTCAATTTTCTCATTTTCCTTTCTATACCCTCCGTGATCGGCAACGAACGCGCCAGAAAATTATACATTAGGCATTAGCACCGAGTATGTAATAATCTGTCCCAGGGGGGCTGCAGCTCGCCGATCAAGCGGGACTTTTATCGCTACCTTCATCGGGAATCCAGTGGTCGCCTGCGAGGGGGACCTTCCGTATTCTCGGTCGAGGGGACACTACCTGACATCACTCACGAAACAACGTGCTTCATCGGGGACCTATTGGTTGCCATTCCAGGGACCTCTGGCTCACAAATCGAGAGGGACACCTATCACACCCTTCGTTGAGAATCCGGTGGTTGCCCGCGAAGGGGACCTTCCGAACTGTCGGTTCAGGGGATATTACCCCCTCACCTTTCTTCATATGGAGGAAACGACTTCTTCATCAGGAGAAAAAGAACTGAAAGGAGAAGGGATCCCATGCCTGGAGGCGGTCCCCTCTGTGAAGACTAGCCAATCTGTCCTTCGGAAGATCCCTCAACCCTCAGCCTTTTCAGGGCCACCAAATCATTAAGATAGAATAATACTGTTCTATCTAAAAAACATGAAGTCAACTGGACCATTTGATTATCCCGCAAATTTTCTCACATTCCGCAGCCTTGAATCAAAAATTGTCGTCATCCACCCTGACCCCTCCAGAAAATTTGCCCTTTGTCTATTTGCCATTTGAAGGGAAATAGGGAATGGAAACAGGGACTGGAAATTTATTTAGCGAAAAATAAATAATTGACTACAATTTTGTTGGCGCTCAAAGTGGGGCAACCTATACTTATAGGTTGTCACTTGATGGTGGTACTTGCCCACCTTCACCCACAGCCGGTAAACCACCCTTCTCTTCAGGATGACATCCCGTACTCCAGATTCTCGGGTGTTGAGAAATCGAATTATCCCCAGGAGAAGCCCATCCACTTCCGGGAGTGGAAACCAACATATGGTGGCGCCCGACCATCTAACCTCAAGGCAAAGTTCTTTTTCTGACCTCACCACCTGAGGCTCTTTTTCCCCAGCGCAGGTTTACCTTCAACTTTCTGATCAGGGTTCCCCCGCCTCCGACCAGACAATCCTATCGAGCTCTTGAGCAAGGACCGATGCTTCTTTCGCTAGACACCACAGGCAATCCAGGGATTGACCCACAAACACCGAAAAACGTCCCTACGCCTGGTGCAACAATCAATGCAACACTGCCAGGCCCAAGTAGGTCGGAAGTCATGCAAAACGACGTGAAACCGCCCTCGAGAAGCTCGGCTGCAGCGCGGGTACCAAAAAACAACCAGTCCCAGGACCCAGTCTTCGGTAACAACCAGGACACTGCCCCGATTACCGGCCCCAAGCAAAATCAGGCTACAGTCCAGGATAACAACGCGGACCCAAATCGTGTGAATAGCAGCTACAAAAATCGCGACCCTGTTCCTGGGCGAAGCCAGGTCACATCGCAACTCGACCATCTCTGTGGAGTCCAAGATACAGCTCACAATTGTGCCCCAGCACCCGCCTATAATGGTGCGCCAGCACCCACCTTCAACGGCGTGCAAGCACCCCCCTACACCGGTGCGCAAGCACCCACCTCTCACGGTGCATTAGCACCTGCCTATTACGATGCCCCAGCTCCCAACCTCTTCGTATCCCAAGCATCCCACCTTTCCACTGAGTGAGCACCACCACACAATGGTGCCCCGGCACACACATTTAGCGGCGTAAAACCACCCACCCACACCGGTGCGCAAGCACTCACCTCTCACGGTGCCTCAGCACCTGCGTATTACGATGCCCCAGCTCTCAACCTCTTCAGAGCACAAGCACCAGACCTTTCCTCTGAGCGAGCACCACCATACAATAATGCCCCGGCAAACGCCCTGAACGGTGCACAAGCACCCTGCTATACTTACATGCAAGTTTCCACCTATCACGGTGCAGCAGCACCTACCTGTCACACTGTTCAAGCTCCCAGCTACCACGAAGCCCAAGCAATCAACTTCGATGCGGAGTGAGCACCTATTCACAACGGTGCTCCAGCACCTATCCTCAACGATGTACAAACACCCTCCTTCAACAAGGCTCAAGCACCTCCCCACACCGTTGCGCAAGCAGCCCCTTGCGGCGGTGCAACAGCGCCTGCCTATCGCGCTGCGCAAGCTCCCAAATACCACGGAGCCCGAAAAGTCAACTTCGTCGCTGAGTGAGCACTACCACACAATGGTGCCCCAGCACACGCCTTCAACGGCATGCAAACAACCACCTACAACGGTGCTCAAGCATCCACTCACACCGGTGCCCAAACACACATCATGGTGCTCGAGCACCAATCTTTGACGCTGCCCCGGTACCCGCCTTCAACGAAGCATACGCATTCGCCTACGACGGTACCCCAGCGACCGCCTTAAACGGTGTACACGCATCCACCTATCACCGTGCTCAAGCACTTAGCTTTCACGGTGCCCAAGCACATACCTACAACAGTGCCCAAGAACCAGCCTTCAACGGCACCCAAACACACACCTACAGCGGTGCTCAAGCACCAGCCTTCATCGTTGCCCAAGCACACACCTATCAGGGTGCCCAAGCAATCGTCTCCAACGATATACTAGGTTCCGCCTTTTACATTCCCCAAGCATCTGCCTCTCACGGTATCCAGGCGTCTGTACTCACAGTAAATAGGATTGGGCCACCTCGGACGAATTAGGGACAAGCCTGCCCCTGGATGGTCTATTCGATGATGACCCACGCAGCAAACACAATGTACGGTCCTCCCAAACCTGAATTCAGTGGGGAAGAGCCCTGCCTGGGTAGGTGCATGCAGAGAAGCTCCCAGCAGTACACCAACCTGCAGCATATTCAGCAATAACCAAGCCAACTTTCTGGCCCATAGTAGCGCACGGTACGGACAACCACGGAAACTTGCATTACGCCGATCGCGTCACGTACCTCGACCCGCGAACCCTTCAAGGTGATGAGAAATTAAATAATAAAGTTGATCTTATTTGAAATATCCCTTCCCATATATTATATTCTCTTTATTTTCATCAAACATGTGATTGTAGGGGCTTCTCTGTATTCCTAATTTCTATTCGTACTCGCAACATTACACTGCCTGCGAGGGGACCTTCCGGATTCTCGGTCAAGGGAACACACCTTGACACCATTCACAACACTGCCTCCTTCATCGGGGACCTATTGGTTGTCGTCTCAGTGGGCCTTCAGCTCGCAGATCAAGGGGGGCCCCCACAACTCCCTTTATCTGGAATTCAGTGGCTGCCTGCGGGGGGGGGACCTTCCGGATTCTCAGTTAAGGAGACATACCTTGTCACCACTCACGATACTGCTTCCTTCATCGGGAACCTGTTGGTTGCGGACCCAGGGGACCCCTATCTCACCGTTCAAGGAGGACCTTTATCGCTCCCTATATCAGGAATTCAGTAGTTGCCTGCAAGGGGGATCTTCCGGATTGTCGGTCAAGGGGGCACACCTTGACACCATTCACAACACAGCCGCCTCCATCGGAGATCTATTGATTGCCGTGCCAGGGGACCTTCAACTCGCTGATAAAGGGGGACATTTATTTGGAATCCAGCGGTTGCCTGCGAGGACGACCTTCTGGACTCTAGGGTAAGGGAACATACCTCGACACCACTTACAACACAGCCTCCTTCCTCGGGGACCTATTGGTTGCCGTCCCAGGGGACCTTTAGCTCGCCGATCAAAGGGGACCATCATCGCCATTTTATCGGGAATCCAGTGGTTGCCTTCGAGTGGGACCTTCCGTATTCTCGGGTAAGGGGATATACCTCAACACCACTTCCAACACAGCCTCCTTCATCGGAGACCTATTGGTTGCCGTCCCAGGGGACCTTTAGCTCGCCGATCAAGCGGGACTTACATCGCTACCTTCATCGGGAATCCAGTGGTTGTCTGCGAGGGGGACCTCCCGTATTCTTGTTCAAGGGGACAGTACCTGATATTACTCACGACACAACCTCCTTTATCGGGAACCTATTGGTTACCATTACAGGGACCTTTCGGACTGTCGGTTAAGGGGATACTACCCCCCTCCCCGCTTCCTTCGTATGGAGGGAACGACTTTTACTCCAGGAGAAGAAGAACTGAAAGGAGAAGGGACCCATAGCTGGAGGCGGTCCCCTCTGTGAAGACTAGCCCATCGGTCCTTCGGAGGACCCCCTAACCCTCGGCCTTTTCAGGACCACCCAATCATTGGGATAGAATAATACTGTTCTATCTAAAAAAAAACATTAAGTCAACTAGACCATCTGATTATTCCGCAAATTTCCTCACATTCCGTAGCCTTCAATCAAAAATTGTCGTCATCCACCCTAACTCGTTCGAAAAATTTCCCCTTGTCCATCCGCCATTTGAAGGGAAATAGGAAATGAAAACAGGGACTGGAAATTTATTTTGCGAAAAATAAATAATTGACTACAGAGGACAACGAAGAAAAATGTACGAGAAATTGCTTTTGAGTAAATTACTTGGGTCTTTGATATTTTATAACTGAGGAGATTTTGATGATAAAGTTTCTTGGAAAAACCCACTTATATTTTGGATTAGCATCCCTTGAAATCAAAAATATTGAAGTCTCAGTGATTTTAACCAAAATTCATTTCCTTTAAATTAATTGAGACAACAAACATGTTTTTCTTTTCCGCTTATATCAGCGTAATATGATTTCAAAGTGAATCTAGATTTCCTAAATTATACAATAAATAATATTCTTCAGCATTAATATTATATGATCATATTTTATCATTTATATTACTATCTCATCCTGTAGAAGTTCATTCAAGAAGGGTTAAATGCCAAAACGGTGAATTGGGTTACCAGAAAGTACCTACCGTATACTTTTTTTGATGACGGAGACACCCAGGATTACTTCAAATTTTTTAAGTCAACCGCAAAAATGCCGAAACTCAATGATCTGAAAGCCTTAATTCGAAATAGTTTCATTCTCAAGCTGCAATCCGTAATGTCTATTAAAAAAAATCATTCAAAACTCTCGTGTACCATCAACGTATGGACATCTATTGCTGGTCATTCTTATTATTGCATCACTGGCTATTTTATTAGAAGAGATTGGGTCTCGCACTCGCTGCTAATAGATTTTTGTCCTTTATATGGTCATGATGCTGGTCGAGATATCGATAAAAGTTTCCACGAGGCAATCAATGCTTTTGGTTTGAAAGAAAAATCTTAGGAATTACTGTCACAATACATCTGCGAACACAACGTTCATGTGGTAGTTGTCCTTTCTGATAGAATTTGATCATGAAAATCAGCATTTTCGATGCTGTGCGCATATTAGTAATCTCTTGATTCAAGACATGCTAAAAGAACTTTATCTTTTAGATAGTAGTATGAAAGCGCATTACTGATCCTTGATCACCGGCACAAGGTTGAAAAATTTCAGAAGACATCCTGTGCACGAGAAATGAAGGAATATTAAAAAACAATGCTTGAAAAGATTTATAGGAAAAAGTACTATGTGGCTGAAGCAGTAAAAGTAAAATAATTGTATATATTTCAATTCATTAAATTAAATAGTTCATTTAAGTAACTGAACATATATTTGCGGTATATGTGACCTGAGACACTTAATGTTGGCTTTTTAATAACATCCGGGCTGGGACTCTGATGCATCTAAATCGTATCTAAACAATTTGATTTCTCTTTTTGACCCCGTAGAAAATAAACAGAGAACCAATCGTTTAGATACGATTTGAAGTATTTAGACGCATCAGAATCCTACTCCCAATATAAGTAAAAGGACTTAGGAATCAACATTGGAAAGTGGTTCCTAGCCATTTTTTATTTTCCTGGCTGACTATAATATTATTTATATAAGATCCTGTAAGAATTGTGCAGGCAGCAGAAGTTGATCATGATTCTGATGAAGACGATGTATTTGGATGTAAGTTCTTTCTATGAAAAGGATGCTGTTACATTGACAAGCAAGAAGTGATACAAAGAAATGGAGACATGAGATTTATTTGCACTTATCAGAAAAGAGAGCAATAAAGGCGTCAACATTTTAAAGTCGTAGTAACAGCATGAAAAGACATACCAAAATCTTGCTGGAATGGCTCGATACTACTTGTCTATTCAAGCTACATATGTACCATCCGAACAATATTTCTCAAAAAGTTATCATTCGGTTGTATTCCATGATAGAAAAAGCTAATTAATAATAGTACAAAGTATTTTTAAAAAATTCTATAGAAATTTGTAAAGTTATAGTGATCATACTTCTAAAGTATCATTTTTGATAGCGACAGCATAGCTGATCAAAACTCATCAATATGTTGAGAAGATCAATATTATAATACAAGATGAGATGAGATATAAAAAAACTATCATCATCAATTTTGATAATTTTTCATAATTCTCGATCAAATGCAGCACTAAATCTGCTGACTCACCGCTAGCGTTTTGAGACAGTCTGCGGTGTGACGTTAAACATGTGCCATACACCATGTAATATGCAACCTTAATTTGTAAAGAGTGAATATGCCATTGCCAGGGTGAGGTTAAAAAAAAGTTGATTTCGTTAAGCTAAGCACAGTGAGCCTCAACCATTTTGAACCTAAAATTGGTTGATCTCGATGTTTCTTTACAGAAAGCACCTTTCTGATGATTTATGAGTATTTCAAACGCCAGTTAATTATCTTAGAGAGACTAAAACATAAAAAATAAAAATTAGAATTTCCAACTATTAGACATTTTTGTTTGTCTAGTTCTTTTAGCGCTTTAATAACCTTAATGAGCAAAAAATTTTTTCTGCTAAACAAAAACGTCCATAAAACATACAGTTTTTAATTTTCTTGATACTTTTATGATAATTTACTGCTTAGCTGTTACTGTGGAACGACACTTCCTAAATAATGATTGAAACTATGTAAAATAAAAAGAATTGAATTTCACTTATTTAAAAAAGGGCTCAATGCTTTTCTCTCTTTCAATATTTAAAAAGTTTATAAAGTATACTAATGTAATAAAAAAGTAAAGAAAAATCGAACGCAAAGACGCTTCAATAACCTTAATGACAACAAACCAATTTCCTGCTGTATACAAGTTTTCATTGAATTCTCAGTAGGGTGATTCAGAAATGGATTGCAAAATATGTTTTGACTCTAGAGAGAAAGACCCCGTCCCCCCGCCCCCACAAAAAGTTTCCATTTTCGGAGAATGAAAATCCGTTTTTTTTCTCTTCGAAATTCCAATATTAACATGTCCTACCAAACCCTTGAAAATCACATATATTAAACATGGAAAAACGTTGGATTTAAAAAAAAATTGACTGATAATTCAGGATTTGAACGAAAGTTGCCAAATTGTCTAAGGATTGAAAAGAAGTTTCTAAGGGATAAAACAATATTAATAACTTTAATTTTCAGCCACCCCCCCCCTTCCAAACGTGAAAATGTAGTTTTTTCATTTTTGGGTCATATTTGGGGCGCTGTGTGTGTGGGGGGGGGGGGGGGGGGGGTCAACAAAGAAAGTTTTTGATATGGTTTTATTCCGTAGACGCTTTTCCTTAATTCCTGAATAATTTGGCAACTTTTGATGAAATCTTAAATTATCAGTCCAATTTTTTGAAACTCCAGAATTTTCCCATGTCTAATATGTGAGATCTTTAAGTGCCTGATGGCACGTGTTAAAGCAGGAATTTCAAAAAAATATATGGATTTTCTTTCTTTGGGAATTAAAACCTTGGAAAAGCCAAACCTTGCCATGCCCTCTAGCTCGAAAAAATGTGTGTTTGAACTACCCTAATGCACATCTTTCAATATGAAATAACACTTCTTAATCAATAATTTAAAATATGTAAAACAGTAACTTTTATTTTACTTATTTCAAAAAGGACTCAATAATTTTTTTCTTCACAAATTTGAAACGTTCATGAATTATAAAACATTTATGAATCATAAGGGGCGTACGAGTACAAAAGTGCTCAAATAATCCTAATGATAAAAAATGATTTGCTGCTATACAAGAACTTCCATACAATGTACGGTTTTCACCATAATACTTCTTGATTAATAATGTAAAATATGTTTTAAAAATTGTCATAAATTTAAGCTTTACCTATTTCAAGAAAAGGCTCTACACTTTGTTTTTGTCTTGAGTATATAACATACTTGAAAGTGATTAGAAAAGAGTATTCTGTGAATAAAACTTGAGCGCAAAGCTTTCAAGTTGGAAATGATTGACGCTTACCGCGTACAGTAAGGCTTATAATAGTTATATGAAATAAAGCATACGTTGGAGGAAGAGAAAAATTTCACATATAAGTATGACAGATATGCATACGTTAAATCTATACTAATTTATTATGTTTTATAATTACTGACTGATTCATAATGTACAATAAATAAATCAAGATTCGCCATAGAAGTAACTATCCAGAAGCAAAACAAGCACCATTCGAAAAAATCATTAGCCCAAGAACTATAGAAATGTATAGGCCAACATAGGTAAATTTGAAAGACAGGTAAAGGCCTATTTTCTACTAATAAACCTAAAATTTAACTGACATATGTTGCACCATAACGGGAAATTAAACTAATACAGAAAATACTATAAAATACATTTTTCTGAAACCCATTTCATAACAAAATAGATAGAATTTCCGTATATCCATTAACTACTCCTACGTGAGTATTCATAGTATGGTCATAGAATTTTATGGTTGCAGTGATCATAAATTTAAAGTACCATAGTATAGCCTCTCTTGAATTTTCCTTTATTAATTGAAGCTCAACCTCTGCTATGCAGCACTTCCGCAAGATGAGTTTCGAATTTTTTTCAATACCCGAATTTTTTTCAATACCCGAATTTTTTTCAATACCTGATGATTTTTTTTTGCTATCTATAAAATTGCAGTCAATTCTAATATATTATTTTTACGGAATTTGTTTGTTATATAACAATTGCAGACCTGTATCACTCGAATAATGAAAAGAAACAAGAATTTTCTTTACAAATTCTTATTCAATTATGAAGTTTCCTTCAATGTGACTACTATTCGTTTTGCGATACTTGAAGGTAATAGGTGAAGGTTATGCACGCTCACGTTTATGGGTTCGCCGAAATAGCGAGTGGCATGGTGACATTCGGATACTAGTGCAATTCTGCAGTGCATTTCATTGATGGAAGGACCGATTGGCAATTTCACGTTGAAATGGAGAGACGTGGATGGTAAGAAAGGCCTCAGGCTTGCACTCCGGAGTTTATGGATATAGTCGAGGGACCTGTAAAGTCGTATATGTGTCTGTTCGTATATGCATATCACATTTCATACATGCCTGAAAACCTTTCTCTGGCAATGTTCCCCATTCTACTTTCCAAATCAATTTGGTCAACAAAACAGCAATTTCGTAAGATTGTGCAATTTGTGCCTCTTCCTCCAACACAATTTTACTCATGTAAATGAGAAAATTATGTAGCTATCATTAAAGTTCATAAATGAATCAAAAATATCTATCGAAGAACCAAGCAGCAAGGTGCAGATCTATAGGGTGACAAAACAAGCGATCGCCCCCCCCCCCCAGGATTTTTTTACTTAACTTTACTTCTTTCTTTTCCATTGGGAAATGGAAAAAAATGATACAAAAAATTAATATTTGAAATATTGCAAAATATTATATATAGTAATCTTCAAATTTATTCATTTACTTTTTCCACAATAAAGCTCCTATGTTTCCGCTCGTTTTGCGCGTGTCTTTTGTCTCGCGGCTCTTTCGCTCCTGCCAATTTGACAGTTGATTATAGCATACGTCAGATTGTACACCATCTTTGACTCGAAGTAGCATGAAGTTGTTTCGCTTAAATGTATATGCTTTATAATTGATTTTCAAGTTATTACTTTTACGCTTTAGATTAAAATAATAAATTTTATAACGCGTTATGCACAATATGAAAAATATAATAATATACAATATATCATTTTCAACGTATTCAAAATGCTCAAACTTTGAGGCTTTACAATATTTCAAATTGTTATATTTCGATCGGTGAAAACTGTAAATGACAGTGAAGGTTGTTTGTACTTAAATCTCATTTTCAATAATAAATTATACTTATTTACTAATAGACTCATTTCGTACTACGTGATATGTTACCTCTCAATAATTTTCATCATCTTTAAAATTTCTATACTTTTAGTTCAGAATTATAGTATTAAATGCGCAATTCTAAATTAGTTTAAGTTTTGAGGCCTTGAAACTAAAGTGGTTTAGCTTCAAGAGTTTGAATTCGAAAATTGAATACACAATCAGAAATATTACTAATTTTTTGATGTTCAGTTTTTCATATGAGTTTGTTTTAACAAAATCAAAATAATTTAAAATTTACAGTTCTGAGTACTTTTTTTAGAATCACTACATTTTCATAAGTTTCCAATTTTTAAATTTCACTATGTGAAATATGCATTCAATAGGTATTGTACGAATACCATCGTCTTCAAAGATTTATGATCTTCTAATGTAAATTTAAAAAAGTAGTCCTTAAAATTAAAAATTTTGAAGACACTTTTAATCTTCCAAGTCCTATTGAAATTCCTTCCATTTTATGAAAATCGTTTTGATACCCCCTTGATATATCATAAAATCACTTCAGATCTTTATAAACTGTTTAAATTCAATAAACTTCTTTGAATTACTCGTGAAATTCCATGAAATCTGATGATATTTCTTTAAATCCTGGAAAATTTATTGAAGTACCTTGAGATCTTCTAAACTCCCTTAAAATCTTCACAATCCTCAAAAATCCTAATGAATATGTTAAAATCCAATTTTTGAATTTCTTATAATCACTCAAATCCTTTGAAATTCATTCAAAGTTTTGAAATATCTTGCGAACAGTGATGCATATCGAGCGAACCATAAGTTAAAGAGTATATCCGATCAATCTGCTCGGTCTATCTGTGCGAACTTCTTGCCTCAAAAATAATAGAGCACAGCACAGTAATTTTTAAATTACCAACGTCCAAATAAATGAAGCTTCATTTAAAAGATGAAGAATTACCAGAATTTCTATTTTCGTATCTACAATAGGTGATTTATTTCTTTTAGGCGTTATATTCACAGGAAATTTGTATCCTTCCGAAAAATGTCGAAATTCGAACCGAGTTCGATCGGAACACAGCAAAATAAAGAACCATCGATTACGATTGAGCAACGAGAATCATCGGCTCGACATACATCGCTACTTACAAATTCTTTGCATGCCCGGGAAACACCCTCAAACATATCAGATCCTTTATAATATTTGAAAGCCTCTTGAATTTTTCTCAAGTGCTTAAAATATCCTGATTATCTTCAAAAATACCCTAGAATCTTAAAAATCCGTTCAAAACCCTTAAAATCCCTGAAAATTCTTGAAACCTCTTGAAGTATCTGAAGTCCTATAAAATTTGTTGAGATCCTGACAAATTTATTAAAATATATTATTGAGAGCCATTAAAATCCCTTAAAATTAGTAGAATCCTCGAAAATCTTATAGAATCCTTTGAACATCCTTTACGATATTTGTAAATCATGGAAATCCTCTTAAACTTCTTGAAATCTTTTTAAATATCCTGAAATGTTATAAATCCAATAAAATCTTTAAAAATCCTAAGAAAGTGAGGATATTTTATGCAATTTAATATTATTTTGCCTTATTCTCTGAAAAGCCCTTGACACCTACCGAATAAAATTCTTGTGCAATCCCTTGCACAGTCGTTAATATTTCTAAATCATTTAAAATTCTTGAAAAAGTTTAAAAGCTTTGAGCATTACTTAAAATAATTAAAATCCTTGGAAATTCTACGAATTACAACGAAAGCTGTTTAAATCCCTTATTGTCCTTCAAATTCAAAAAACCTTAGCTTTCTTCAGACAAAAAAAAACTAAGTTTGAAAAATTCTAATAACATTTTTTAATGAATAATTAAAGTAAAAATTATATTACTGTGAGGTATTTAAAATCTCAAATTGAACATTTCGTTAGGTATGAAAATGATAATTTTTTAATTTTTATGATTTGGAAAAATTGTTAGTAACCGGGATATGATAAGAAACTTGTTTTTATCTCAAGAGATTACTATGAAACAAACACAAATATTTGAGTAATATTGATAATTTTAAAATTAAAAGTTTAAAAGCTTTTCTTTCCTCAGACTTACGGTCCAATAAATAAAAACATAAAAAAACGATTATAGTTGTTTTAAAATCTTTATGTTTTCAACTTTCCAGCTCTCACTGCGGGCCTCCATCAGGAAAGTTTGCATTTCTAAAATAAATGTTATTTTTATGATAAATTAAAACTAAAATACAATAACCTACTGAGACACATAGAATTTTTTTTTATTACGTGTCATTAAAAATTTCGTAGTGTCAAAAAATAGACATTTCAGAGTCAAACATGTAACTAATAAAAGGTCACATAAGGTAAGGATTTGATACTCATGTCGAAAATGTATATAGTTGTTATCAAAATTTGAGCCTCACACAAATTTTTTTGAGAGGCTCCAAACCAATTTGATTACATTTTTAACGGAGAAAGTTCCGAATAATAAATAGGACGATGACAAGCCAACCATTGAACTGACAGTAACATTTATACTATAGATGATACTAAATGGACAATGAAGCACAGGTCATATTTTCATTGAACCAACAGATGAGAAAAGCGCGCCATAGCTCTTGGATTTAAAACTGTGAATTGAATTTTATTTGAGTATTAAGTTTGATGTATAATGCATTGATACATCTGGTTGATATTCGATATTTCAGTCTGAAGATTGATTGAAATTTTTGTAAATTTTTTTATAAAAATAGATTCAATGATTTGCTGTTTATAAGTGTTTCGTTCTCTTGCTAAAATTCTAATGTTATCAAAATTGAAATGAAAAAAATGTTTAAAATTCCATGAATGTTGAAAAAAAAACCTGTGTTTAAATTTCCGATTTCGCAATCTCTTTTATGTTCGGCAACTCTTGTTTTTAATCTTCTGCCAGTTTCCCCGATGTAGACTTTATTACAACCAGTGCATTTAATTAAGTATATGACACCTGATAAATTTTCAACCTTTTCAGAATCTTTTTTATTCAAAACAAAGTTATCCAGAATGTGGTTATTTTTAAAATAAACGTTAATGCTGAATTTATTAAAGAACATCTTTATCTTTCAGAAAGGCCTTGAACATAAGGTAAGGTAACCTTTAAATCGGGTTTTTTGTATTTTTCTAACCATTTTTTATGCTTATCATTTTTGTGTATACTATTGTAAATTTCGTGAATTCTTTCTTTTATAACACTTTCTATTAACGGAAGTGGACAATTATTCTGCAATGAAGTGACTTTCAAATTATCTGAATCTTCTTCTCTAAATTTTACATTACTTAATTTTATACATCTGTCTGCTAAACCTTTAATTAAACCAATTTTCTGACTGAACAAATGGTAAGAATCATAATTTAAATAACGTCCAGAACATGACGGCTTTTTGTACAAATTAATTATTAAATCACCTTCAGGCGTTTTAATAATCAATAAATCTAAATCATTTAAAGAATTATCATTTTCAATTTCGTGTATATATGTTATATATAAGATCGGTGTAAATTCTAATTTTTCCAATGCTCTCCTTTCTATATCTTCCAACACCAAATTTGAAACAATGGAAGATAATGGAGACCCCATCGGGCAACCTGAGACGTGTTTATAGAATTTATTGTTAAATGAAAACACTGTATTATTGAAAACAGTTCTACTTGCGATTAAAATTTCATTAATCGATATTTTAGTTAAGTTGTGATGTAAATTTACTTTTTCCTCTATGCAATCCAAAGCCAAATCTAATGGAATATTATCAAACATAGAAACATCATGAAGAGAAACAAAAGAATGTGTTTTTGGTACTTAATGTCTTCTAAATTATTTTTAAATTCTCAAATTTTTTTTACGAATCCATCAGTGTTTCCTGAAATAGGTTTCAAAATATTAGATAAGAATTTAGCTAAATTATAAGTAGAAGAACCAACAGTTGAAACAATTAGTCTCCAATTTAAACCTGGTTTGTGCACTTTAATTTTAAAACAACTATCATCGTTTGTTTATGTTTGTATTTATTGGACCGTAAGACCGAAGAAAGAAAAGCTTTTCAACTTTTAATTTTAAAATTACATTAACGGTCGAAGAAAAAGGAGAAACAACTTGGAATCTCGCTCCAAAAAATTGGTTTAGATAATTAAAATCTATGGTAGTATTTTTTCACCAAAAGGAAAAAATTCAAGGGCTAGCGTTTACGAAATTCAAATTTGTATTGGGTACCCTAATATATAATTCATATCATTCTTGGACGAAAACCAGAACAGGATACCGTCAATCATAAGACTAAGTTACCGCCGCGCTGGTTCAGGCTTAGCCCGCTGGTTATTTCAACTATTTTATGAATCCTCCATCGTCCGGCTTCTAAAATATGTTTTCCAAACTGCGAGCATCGACTTTTTCATAAATAACCGCTACGGTAAATCTCTCAATTTATCCAACCGAGATCCAACCCTATCAAATTTCTACGAAATGTACATCTAACACCTGAAATGTATCGCAAAGTTTTGGCATTTTAATCTCTTACTCGATTGGGTTTCCAATTCACTCAAATATTTTCATATGGAGAGGTTTTTACATGGAATAAAATTCCGATTTCGAAATAATTTAAAGGGCGTCATTGTACAAAAATGGTAAAAGTTCGACTAGCAGAAAATGATTTTTACTACCGACTCACAGTGAGGCAAAAAAAGTTTCTGTGGACAAATCAATTTTTAGATTTTGGTTCTTTTTTTTTAATGATAGCTTTTTAAATTTCGAAAAGAATTTTGTGTTTGGATTTTTGATTAAAACTTTAGTTAATTTTCATTTACTAACAAATTCAACATTTGCTTAGGGTTTAGTAGCCCCGGGCAGAAACATTGTTACCAACAATTATTTAAACAAATTTTTATTATCTTAGGCATTTAAGAAAATGCGTTTCTTGAAGGTATTCGCAGCATGTTATTTAGTAATAACTCTGTGCGATCGATCGATAACTACTGATAATTGTTTAAACATTTTTAATCAATAAATGCATTTTTTGGCTATTTCTACAGGTCAAAACTTGTTTTTCTTTTATCGTAAGTAACTGTTTTTTTATGAAGGCTTTTTAATTTTTAAAAGATTTGTGTGTTTTGATTTTTTATAAAAACTTCGGTGAATCTTTTTACTTAGCAGCAAAGGGTACCGCCAAAGAACCATATAAAAAATGTTCTTAGCTGAAATTCAGCCTGTGACCAAAAATTATTCTATGCAAAATAACAAGCTCCTAAATTTCATTTTAAAAACATGAAGGAAAAAAAAGAAATTTTTTTCTTTCTGCTATTACTTTTTCTAAACCCTACAAAAAATTCTCTAAAAATTCATGGTATCTATCTATAACATATATTTTTATCGTAATTTTTAGAGATGTTGAAGGAAGTTAAAAAAATCGAAAACCAAAATTCAACTTTTTTTAATTTGAATTTTTGGCTAAAAAACGTGTAAATCGTTTGGATATATTTGGTTTAACATTATTTACGCAAATAACAATGTATAGTGCAGCAACATTTTTAGTGGGTGACAATAATTATGAAAAACTCTTTATTACGCTATAAACAAATTCTTGAACAAAAGTTATGTTTCGGGATTAACAATGTTGAGCTCACTAAAATCTAGAGTTTTTTTTATTAATTGCGAGAGAAATTAATTTTTATTTATGATTAATTAAAAATAGATGCTAACTAAAAATTGTCTGTATAATTTTTAAAAAGAAATTCACAGTTTGGATCATTTTCAACAAATAGGTTCAATTTCTTATGGAATCAAATAAGAATGGCTTTCCAATCAGTTCTTGCTATTATAATTTGTAAATTCACAAAAATAATTCATAATTTAAACAATTTTTATAAACAAATTTAGAGTCTAGCTATTCCTTAAGGAAAAGGCTAAATTTAATTTTACGAAATCCACTAAGAATGCTTTTGCTATCATTCCTTGCGATGTTATTTTTTAAATTGACAAAAATTATTAATTACTCGAAAATATTCATTTCCAAATTCAGAGTTTTCCATAAGAAAATTTAGAGTTTGGCTATTTCCGAATGATTCGGTTAAATTTTTGTTTACAAAATGTACTAAGAATGTTTTTACGATGATTATTTGCTAATATATTTTCCAAATTCACAACAATGATCAATTATTTGAACAACATTCATAAAATATTTCAGATTTAGGCTACTTTTCAACAAATACGCCTAATTTTTGTTTGCAAATGTATAAAAATTGTCTTTCCGATTACTCTACGCTATGATACTTTTCAAATTGAAAACAATTGGTTATTATTTAAACCATATTCGTAAAAAATTCAGATTCTGGCTTTTTTTCAGCTAATGCGCTTAATTTTTTTCGGAACCGATTAAGAATGTCTTTCCGACAACTCTTTTCTATGGTACTTTCGTATTTCATAAAAATTTTTTACTTAGTTGATCATTCTTATCAGTTCAAAAATTTCCAAAACATCCAGAAATTTTAAAATTACAAAAATTTCCAAAATTACCAAAAAATTCCAAAACTACCAAAATTTGCAGTATTGAAAAAAAAGATATAAACAAAATAAAAGCAATGCCTAACTACCGTTTTTTCAAATCTGAAGTAATTTTCAAACTTATAAACAAATTTAATAAACAGATGCATATCTTTTCCATTTCGCGCTCTTAAGACTTCGTTGCTTTGACAAAATTGATCACAAATTTGTCGGAAATGAATTATATGTACAATTTGTTATTATTCTATCACAATTTTCAATCGATTACAAATATTTGATAAACAAATACAAACTTTTAGCCGGCAGATTTCGTTTTTTCGTCGGAATTATTTTTAAACTATTTAGAAAAATTCGTTGCTCATGATTCTTTATAAACTAATAATAAGTTTAAATAGTAATCTATTGTGTAACACCTTGCTAAAATATTTATTGTGTAACACCTTGCTAAAATTAGCGTATATCAGAAAAACAGTATATTTCTTTGATCTCTCTGTAGCTCAATTGGTTAGAGCACCTGACCGGAAATTAGTTGATCTGGTGTTCGGATCCCAGTGGAGCGAGAGGAGAGAGATCCTTTTTTTCTGAATAAATTTGAATCAACTCATAATAATTTTTTATTTTTTAAACATTTTGATAAACAAATTACTAACTTGGCTACTTTTCAACAAAAGGATGTTACTTTGTCACGTCAATTTTAAACAAGCGTATTTCGCGTTTTCAACGGAATTAACTCTGAATAACTTCATTATATATTTACCTTATGTTATTTTACCAGTTAGCTGACATTTTTTTTATAAAAAATTTTACTAAAAAATCCCTCGTTTCGTCATTTTTGATGAGTGAACAAACCTTTAGAGTAACTAGCGGTCGAATTTTTGAAAAATAACATATATTTGTTCTCAAGCAGTCAATTTATGAATTTATTTATAAAACTGTCTTTAACAAAATTATTGTTTATTAATAAAGTACCATAGGCGAAGCATTTTTTCAAGTGATTTAAAATGGTTTTGGTTTAAAATCAAAATCTGCTGGTTGAAATTTGACGAAAATCTGTATTTTTTAAATAACATTTATTCAAATAAAGGCCAGATATTGTCGCCTGATGAAGTCTCCTAATAAATAAGGTCCTTTCTGAGTCACTGGCAGTCGATTTCATAACAAAAAATGCTTCCTTTTGTTGAAATGTAGTTGAAAATTGAAGAAAATCTCTATTTGTTCAACAAATTTATATAAAAAATTAACAATTGTTATCAGGCATTGAAAATTTTTACCCAGAAACAATATATAAATTTGTCATTGCCTATTTTTCAATAGAAGTGTAGCTTTCGTTTTGATTGTGAAAAATAACATTAAAAATTAAAAAATTGAATTTTTGGAAAAACGACACCAGGTACGGAAAAAGTTAATAAGCAAAAGTTATTCAACCAAAAATATCTACAAAGTTTTCAAGTTTTTTCCAGTAGGACGCGTAGTTTCTGTTTTAACTGCAAGAAATGACATTAAAAATGAAAAAATTTAAATTTTGGAAGAACTGCACAAGAGACGAAAAAAAATTAATAGAAAAAAGTTGTTCACACAAAAAAAAACACACCATTTTTTAAATTATAAAATCAAAACAATGAATATACGACTGTTTCAATAATAAGGAATATTATAAATTTCAATAATATAAATTTATTGAAATGATCATTTTTTTAGGGTAGCGGAGAATAAAAATTGATTCAAAATAAAGAAAAATATGACAGTAATCATGAAAAATAAAATTTGTATTTTATTTTGTTATATCTGAATAAGCAGTCCCGGACCTAGGTACAGAAATAAGTATGAAATTCGTTAAAGCCGAAAGAGCTTTGACAAAAGAGAATTCACAATCACCAAATTACAGTTGTTGATGCTTTGACTCGCTCAACCTTGCGAGCCGCGCATTATTCCGAACATTATTTATCAGGTATATATGAGCGGTTGGGTGCAAGAACGGCCTACTTGCATTTTAAGTAAGGTCGTAAGTCCAGTGCAGACTAGTCACGTGAGTAAGCTGCTCGCGAGATAAAACAGTGCGATACATAATGACTCGGATTTTCAACATAACCTTAAAAACTGTCATATTTCATGTGCACTATCTTCCTTTCAAGAATGACTAATATCTATGATTTTAGTTACTTCATTAAATTTTTCCCAGCGCAATATTATTTAATGCGAATTACAATGCTAAATGTAGACCATAAACTTGTAAAATCTTCGTAGTTTTTCAAGGCTGAAGTGAAAAAACGGCTTCATTGGAACCACTTCAAGCTCCTTTGGAACCAAAAATTGGTTCTAATAGAAACCCCAGTTTTTTCTGTGAGATTATACACCAGAAGAGTTGAGTTTTTATGCTAAAAAGTATAATGTTTTAGAAAATTTGGGGACTTTGATAACTGAAAATATGATTTTTCAACAATAAAGTTAATTTTGAATAAAGAAAGACGAATGCTTATACAAAATGTTGAATATTCAGTTCAAAAAATTATTCTCCAACAAAAAAAAAATTCATTTCTAGCAAAATAAATTTTCAAAGAAAGAGATGAATCTTCAACTAAATATTTCGACCATAGAATAATTGAATTTCAAATCAACAGTTAAATTCGACTGAACAAGATGAATTTAAAAAGAAAACATTAATTTTCAACCAAGTATTCAGGTTTTCACTTGAAAAATTAATTTTCTAAACAAAAAACGAATTTTCATCAAAACAGTTAAATTTTTTAAGCAAAGGGATGAATCCTCAAAAAAAAATTTTACCAAAGCACTATAGTTTTGAAGCAAGATATTAAAAAATGTAATAGTTTATGAGCGAAAACCAAAAAATATTTTAATTTTAAATAAAAAATCGAAAAATATGAATTTTCAACGAAACATATAATAGTTTGTATTTCCATCAAGAAGAATTCCAATTATTCTAATTCTAATCTTCAACCAAACACACGAATTTTCAACAAAATATTTTAATTTTTAATTAATCGTCTTCGCTGAAAATTCAACTATTTGGTGAAAACTTAGTCTACCTTATAGGACTTCCAACAATTTTGTTAAAAATTTGTTGTTGTTAAAAATTCGACTATTTTCTTGAAAAATCGTCTTTTTGGGTTCAAAATTATTGTATTTTATAAAAAATTTATTTCGCAGGTTGTAAATTAAACTTTATTATAGAAATTCGTTTTTTTCAGTTGCAGTAAATTTTTTAACTGAAAATTTAATTATTCCATTTTTAGATAAAAATAATTTTTAGTTGATTTTTGAACTACTTGGTTGAAAGTTCAACTTAAGGTTCAACTATTTTGTTAAAAATTAATTGTTTTTGGTTGAAGATAATGGATTTTAGCTGGAAATGTTTTGGTTGAAAATTCGAATATTTTGTTGAAAATTAATTTTTCTAACTGAAAATTGATCTTTCCATTTCGGTGAGAATTTTTCTTCATTAGTTGAAAAGTCACGTAATTTGTTGAAATTTCGTTTCTCGGGTTAAAAGTTAAGGTTCTTGCTTGAAAAATTATCTCTTTGTTTGAAAAATGAACTATTTTGTTAGAAATTCAACTATAGGGTTGAAAATTCATGCATTTTTTTTTAAAATTAGTCTTTTTTGGTAGAAAATTAATTTTCTGCTTTAAAATTCCTTTATGCGTATTTGGTTTAATATTGAACCATTTTGGTATTAATTTGAACTATTTTGTTGAAAAATATTAGATTTTTGGTTTAAAATTCACTTTTTAAACTGAAAACTCAACCATTTAATTTTCTTTTTTTTTTAATTTGTCTTTTTAAATTTAATATTCAACTATCAGGTCAAAAATTAAACAATGTTGTTAAGAAGTGTCCTTTTTATTGAGAAGTCAACTGCTTTATCAAAAATATATCATTTTGAATGATAAGTCAATTTTGTTGTTTAAAATTTGTTTCTATTTCGTTCAATTCAATTGTTTTTTATTTAAAATTCAAATCTGTTTTACTTGAAATATTAACTATTAAATTCTTTTTTGAGAATTTACCTTTTTTGGGTTAATATTAATCTATGTCGTAGAGAATTAAAAAATTTCATTAAAAAATCAGTTTTTGGTTGATTATTAGTCATTTTAATTAAAAATTCACTTCTTCGGTTGAAGTCCAAACTATTTTGTTTCAAGATCGTTGTTTCCTAGTTGAAAAATTATTTTTCAACTGAAAATTGAACTATTCCTGTTTAAGATTCTTCATTTTATTTGAAAACTCATCTCTTTGGTTGAAAATTCACCTGTTCTGTTGGAGCCTGATTTTCTCAGTTGAAAATTAATTTTTAACTGATAATTGAGCTATTTCATTTTTGGTAGAAAATTCAACTATTTGGTTGAAGATTTATATTTTTTAGTGGAGAATTGAACTAATTCATTGAAAATGCATGTATTTTGTAAAAAATGGTATTTTCGGGAGAAAATCAATCTCTGTGGTTGAAAATTCAATAAATGTTTGGTTAAAAGTTCATCTATTTTGTTGAAAGTTAATCAAATTTGTTAAAAAGTTACCTTTGTTTTCATTCACGTGAGTCGACATAAGGTGGAGTAATCTACCATAATTGTATGTAATCGAGAGTAAATCAGTATATATTGGTAATCCAGGGTAATCTTATATAATCCCGTGTAATCCACCTCCGCTAGACCACATTTTCAGTAGTTGTTTCCCCCTCGTTTTGGCGATAAAGACTGCGGGAAAGGAGTACGGGACAGCCTCCTCATCACCAATATCAATAAAATTGTGGTATTTTATTTTACGCGATTATCGGCCTCCACTGCTTGCCATTATCGAATTTATTATCAATTTTGGACGATCGGCAATTTCTCTCACACTTCTCTGGCCTTCTACCCTCCATGCAAAGAGACTCCATTTCTACCTCCAGTCGGTCGGAAGTCTCGAGCGAATGGCTGCTCAGCCATTTCCGTTCGGAGAAGAAATCGAATGAACGAATAAGGGTGCGGGGTGCTGATGGCTCCGCTAACAGCTAAAAGATACTTGCGGGAAGTGGGAAGGGATAAGGGATGCTACCCTTGGTACATATACAATTCCAAGTTCTTTCCCTTCGAGCCTTATATTTATAGTTTCCTACAGTGATTTTCCAATGTTTTTTAAAATTTGTATAGTCATATCCGATATTTTTGCAAGTAAAGATCGTTTCCATCATGAGATAGATTAATTTAGCCGTTTGAAAATAAATATAAGGTTACTCCGGCAACAATGAGCATATCAATGGAAGCGGGTACGGTAAAATTAGGATCAGCAAGCAGATTTTTTTTCGGAATTTTCAGACGCTCTCAAGATATTGTTTGATTAAGGACTAAATCTGTGATATTAGGAACGATCAATAAATGAAGTGTGCGTTTATCATCATTGTACATTGATTTAAACGAAATAGAAACCATACCATTTACTGATTTTGTAACGATTTTAGAAAAAGTTCATTTAATCCGGCTCGAAGGACCATGTAAATTATGCACTTCAATATTTGTGCTTTCCTCAATTTTTTATTACTAGGGAAAAGGATTTCGTATAATTTATCTAGATTGAAAAATGAATCTAACATTTATTCAGCTCGAAGAACAAGAATACAATCTCTAATTGTCGAATATTCTTTTCAGGCTAACTCATTCTGCAGTTGAATAAATGTTATATTTATTTTTTATTACAGATAAATTATACGAAATCCTTTTCCCTAGTAATAAAAAATTGAGGAAAGCACAAACATTGACGTGCATAATTCACATGGTCCTTCGAGCCGGATTAAATGAACTTTTTCTAAAATCGTGTCCTTGATGATCTTACAAAATCAGTAAATGGCATGGTTTCTATTACGTTTAAATCAATTTACAATGATGATAAACGCAGACTTAATTTCTTGATCGTTCCTCATATCACAGATTTAGTCTCTAATCAACCAATACCTCGAGAACGTCTCAAAATTCCTAAAAACATTCTGCTTGCTGATCCAAATTCTCACGTACCCGCTCCTATTGATATGCTCATTGTTGCCGGAGTAAGCTTATATTTATTTTCAATCGGCTCAATTAATCTGTCTCATGATAAAAACGATCTTTACTTGCAAAAAACTCGGATATGACTAAAGATTAAAATTAAAATTAAAAAATCACTGTAGAAATCTGTAGAATGAGTTAGCCTGGGAAGAATATTCGACAATTAAAGATTGTATTCTTGTTCTTCGAGTTGAATAAATGTTATATTTATTATTTATTCCATATAAACTATATGAACTTCTTTTCTCTAGTGAAAAAAAATTGGAGGAAGCACAAACATTAGAGTGCAGAATTTACAAAGGTGTTTTCCTAGAGGAAAAAAACTTCTAAACATGCGAACCAGCGGAGGTGGATTACGGCGGATTACCTTTTTGTACAGAATTACACTGGATTAAATAAAATTGTAATAAATTACTCTGCCTGAATTATACGCACGGAAATTTTCAACCAAAAAGAATAACTTTTCAACAAAATTCTTGAATTTTCAACAAAGATGAACTTTTAATCAAACAGTTAATTTTCAACCATCAAGATTAATTTTCTACCGAAAAATACGAATTTTAAACGAAATACATAAGTTTTCAACGAAGTAGTTGAGTTTTTAACTGAAAAGATAAATTTCTGATCATTTAGTTGAATTTTCGACTATAAAAGATAAAATTTACAACAAAAATAGAGTTTTTAAATTTTCGGTTGAAAAATTTATTTTATAATACAAAAAAAAAAAGAATTTTGGAAAAGGTATACAAATTTTTAACCAACCCGATGCATTTTCGACTGAAATGATGAATCTTCAAATGGAATAGTTCAATTTCAGTTTAATTTTTTACGAAGAAGATGAATTTTCAACTAAAATAAAGAATCTTTAACAAAATATTTCAAACAAAACTGATTTTAATTTTAAATCGAAAACAGTTGTAGTCAACCAGAAAGAGAAATTTTCAACAAAATATTTGAATCCTCAGACAAAAAGATTAATTTTCAACAAAACAGTTAGCTTTCCAATCAACAAGGATACAATTTAACAAAATCATTTAATCAATACAAATGAAAACATAGATTTTTAACCAAGAAGTTTATTGTTCAAGAAAATACATAAATTCTAAACGCAGTCGTTGAATTTTCAACTAAAAAAAATTACAATCAGAAATAGAATACTTAAATTTTCAGTTGAAAAAATAGTTTATAGTTGAAATCTTTATCAGAATAGTTTAATTTACAACCAAAAATATGAACTTTCAAACAATAAGACTATTTTTCTACCAAAAGAAGACGATTTTTTAAACGAAATTTTAACGAAAGACATGATTTATAAACTAAGAAGAACACATCTTCAACTAAGAAGAAATAGTTGAATTATGAGTTTAAAAAATTATGACTAAAAAAGATCATTTTCAACAAAAAAATAGTTCAATTTTTAAAAAAACATTTTTCATCTCATATCAAGAATCTTTAACCATAAAACTGAAAGTTTAACAAAGTGTTCAAGTTTTAACCAATTAGTTGGGTTTTTAACTAAAAAAAATCAATTTTCTACTAAACCTGGAATAGACAAAATTTTCGGTTCAAAAATAATCTTGAGCCAAAATAAAAACGAATTGTAAACCAAACACTTTTTTTACCAAATTTTTAACCAAAGTCAGAAATTTTGTATCAAACTAGTTGAACTTTCAACCCAAAAAGTTGATATTAAAAAAAAACTGATTAAAAAAATGGTTGAATTTCCTGCAAAGTGCATTAATTTTTCATTAAATATATGAATTTTCAACCAAAATGATGATTTTTAAGCGAAAAAGATTAACTTTTTACTGAAACAGACGATTTTTTCACCTAAATAATATCAATTTTGAAAAAAATTATCAATTATACCAAAAATTCATTTTATTTTTTAGTTTAAGAGTCGGAATTGTAGTCAATAATAAATTTCCTTGGATGAAAATTAATTATTTCAGCCTAAAATTTAACAATATGTATTTTTGGGTAGAAAAATAATCCTCTAGTTGGAAAGTTTAACTATCTGGTTGAAAATTTATTATTTTGTGGAAGATTTTTTTTTTGTAGAAAATTTATCTTCTTTGTTGAAGTTTTACCTATTTGCTTTATTTTTATAGTTGAAGATGCTACTCTTTGTTTGAAAATGAATCTGTTTTAGTTGAGTATTAAACTATTTTGTTGAAAATTCATATTTTTTGGTTCAATTCAACTGTTTTTGGTTGAAACGTTATTTTTGGATGACCCTATTTTAAACTAAAAATATTATTTCTTAAAAAAAAGTTTAACTGACAAGTCAAAATACAGTCTAAACCTAACCAACCAAACTTTATTTTTATGTAATATTAATACTGTTAAACGACCGATTTTATTACTGTGAAATTTTTATTTTAACATTTTAATCTTTTCCATGGCCACCATTTTCTTAAATAGATCAAAATATTCATAATAATCTGTTCTAACTCTCGTAGAAAGTTTGTGCGTGCTAAACTTATTATTAATTTAATTTGCTGTATGACAGTACGGCTACACACCTAATTATTATTACCAATACTAACATTGATTGGCAATTATTTAAATAAAAATTCTTTTCATTAAGAAATTCATGAGAAATTACCTTTAAGGTAACGCATTACATTTTTTCTAATAAAAATTACACTTATTTTGAAAAAGTAACAATGTGGTGTGGTTTTGTGGAAAATAATAAAAAAAAGCCATATGACAAAATGTTTTTTTTTTATAAATTAATGTTTTCAGCTAAAAAATAGACGTATTTCAAACTACTCTTATTTCACGAAAAAATAAATTTTTGATTGGAAAACTAAAAGTTGTTATTCGTAATAAAAGCTTCAGTTAGAATAAACAAAAGCTCTGTATATTCAAGTTCATTACATTGTTAAGCCAAATAATATAATTATTAACACAAACAAATTTTTTTCAATTCAAATAATAATTTGGTTGAATATAGCAAAATATTCTTTCATTTAAAAAAGATTTTCGCTAATTTTGATTCTCTTTATTTTAAATAAAAAAATGAATACAAAGGAAGTTCTTCAGATCAAAGGAACTTTTTTTTTGCCCGTATAGCAATGCTCAAACTTCTTTGATTCAAAGAAATTGTGTTCAAATCAAAGAAACTTTTTGATGATACTATACTAAGAAAAATATTTGTATCAAATTAAAGAAACCGTTTCACTGACATGATTTTTTTCATTTACCCGAAACTAAATTAAAAATTAAGAAAATAATTTTAAATTTCAAGAAATGTTTCCATTGGAACAAAAAACCATTTCTTTGACCACATAAATTATTCCGAATTAAAGAAAACTCTTCTTTGATTTAGAGGCAATGAATATTTTTTCTACTGAAACAGTAATTTATAAATTTGTAATCAGTTTCAATAATTTTTCACCGATTATAATTATTCTTACTTATACATGTGTCCATTTGGATACATGGAATTCTTTAAGGCTCATTGTTCGATCACCGAAGTTAAGCAACGCTTGACTTGGTTCTACTCGGATGGGAGTTGGCGCACTTATGATGTTGTATATTTATCAATATGAGTTAATGTCATCCAGTGACGTGTCCCTGACTACATTTTTTTAAAAGTAGATTGTTTTATATATTTTTTAAAAAAAGCTCAAAATCATATAGTCAATGAACGTTTTTTTCCGAATTAAATGCAGAATTAGAAAACATGAACTTCTGAAATGATAAAAATTTCATTGATGGAAGATTCCTTCATAAACATGTCATGGGAAAAAAATTGGGTAACCTTGTCATCTGGTAATGTGTCAATTATTGGCGATGAGTGAAGTGAGCTGCAAAAAAAGCTCCCATACGAACTAAGACCACGACAAAATTAAAAAGGAAGATTATTTTTATAATTATTTGTTAATTAATTGTATTATTATGAAAATATTAAAATAAATTCAAATAAATTCTAGGACCCAAAAAGCAGATCTCATTGTGATTTTGACTTACACGATATTAAAAATGGTTTATATAAATTTTGTCAGTGAGTACAAAAAATTATTATAAATTACCAGCCCCCTTCTTCATCTCGCATAGTTATCATTATTTTGTGATTAATTCCTACTTTTCGAATTCTAGGTAAATTTTCAGCAATACAAATTGAAAATTCAAAAATACTTAATCCTATTAATTACCATTATTATTATACATATTTAATTTAAATAATACACATAATTTAAAATCTTGATGAACCTGAAACGGTAAAATTAGATGAAAAATCCACAAAACTACGCGAACTTTCATTGATTAGATATAAATTTATTTTAGTTGAATGAGTATGCATTTATCTTAATATTTTTTCATTAGAAGCAATATTTATTGGAAAGAGTCCCCTTCGTATTCTATATTGAAAGAAAAATTTCTTCCAGTCAAATTATTATATATCTAATTCCCCAAAATAATTATTTTGCTAAACTAAATGTTTATTTGATATTGATAATTTAATTTTAATAATCGAAAGAAACATTTCCTTCAACTAAAAAAAACTAAATATTTACATAAACAAAATATTGTATTAATCTAAATAAATCTTTTATTTGTATAAATGCATCAACTCTTTGTATAAGATAAATATTTTTTAACTTAATTATCAATCTTTTGAATTAAATAATTATTTCTTTGATTTAAATAAACTTAAATAATTGATTCAAGTAAGGACAAATTAATTGACTCAAATGGGTATTGATAATTTCATAGAATGGAATTCACTGAATGAAATAAATATTTTTTTTAAAGTGCTTATCAGATTTGAGTCAAAGAAAACATTTCTTTAAATACACAAAATATTTATTTACATTTCTTTTGATCAAGAAATACAGCTGAAGAATTGCATTCCATTTTGTATCATAAATAATTCTTTTATAGTTAAAAATCAACTATTTGGTTTACAGTTAATGTATTTTTTTTTCAAAATTTGTCTTTTTTGTTAGAAAATTAATCTTCTTGGTTAAAAAATCATTATTTTACTTTCAAAGACAAAGAACTTTGTTAAAAATTCATTTTATAGTTGAAGATGCATCGTTCCAGTTGGAGATTCATCTCCTCGGTAAAAATTGAACTATTTTGTTGAAAATTAGTTATTTTTTGGTAAATACTTAATTTTTGAATTAAAAACATAATAAGTTCATGTTTGGTTAACAACTTAGCTTTTTTAGTTAAAAGTGTAACTATTTGTTTGAAAACATATATTCTTTGGTTAAAAATTCAACTACTTATTTGAAAATTCATATTTTTGGTTGAAAATTAAACTACTTGTTTGAAAATTCATCTTTTTGGTTGAAAATTAAAATATGGAAGGTATAAAATCTTTATTGGTTGGAAATTCAACTATTTCGTTCAGAATTAACTTTCATTGTTGAAAATAAATTAAATTTTTGTGTGGAAAAATCGCCCTTTTTGGAGAAAATTATTCTTTTTGTTTTTTTTTCTCCATTGAAAATTTAACTATTCCATTTTTTATTGTAAATAATTCTTTTATAGTTGAAAATCAACTATTTGGTTAAAAATTATTGTCGATAGATAAAAATTTTACTTTTTTGGTAGAAAATCAATCTTCTTGGTTGAAAATTTATATTTTTTGTTGCTGAATATTTAAATACTTGCTTAAAAGTTGAAATACATTGTTAAAAATTAATTTTTTTTTGTTAAAAATGTATAATTTAAATTGAAAATTCATCTCTTTGGTTGCAACTTGAACTATTTTGTTGAAAATCCTTTTTTTTTCTAAAAACTTATTTTTTTAATTTATAAATATAATTAATCCACTGTTAGTTGAAAATTTATCTTTTTCAGTTGAAAATTCATGTGGTTTGTTGAAAATTCGTATTTATAGTAAAAAATTATCTTTTTGATTGAAAATTCATTTGTCTCATTGGAAAGACAATTACTTGCTTAAAAGTTTAAGTGCTTTGTTAAAACTTAATTTTTTTATTGAAGATGCATCATTTTTATTGAAAATTCATATCTCTGGTTAAAACCTGAACTATTTCTTTGAAAATTCGTATTTTCGGTAAAAAATTAACTTTTTGATTGAAAATTCAATTTTCTGATTGAAAAGTCAATTACTTGATTAAAAATTTAACTGCTTTGTTAAAACTCAATTTTTTTTATTAAAGATGTGTCATTTTGATTAGAAATTAATCTCTTTGTTTTAAACTTGAACTATTTTGTTGAAAATTCGTATTTTTGGTAAAAAATTAATCTTTTTGGTTGAAAAATCATTGTTTTGATTGAAATTTCAATTACTTGGCTGAAAGTTTAACTCCTTTGTTAAAACTTTTTTTTTTTTCATTGAAGATGCATAATTTTTATTGAAAATTCATCTCTTTGGATGAAAATTTAACTATTCCTTTGTGATTAATTTTTTTGCGAACAATTATTTTTTTATCTCCGTCGATGAAAATTGAATTATTTTTTGATAATTCATTTTTTTTTTGCAAGAAATTATTTTTTCTATTAATGTAAAGTGTGAATATTCCATTTTTTGTTAAAGATGTATCTTTCTTAGTTAAAAATTCAACGATGTGGTTGAAAATTCATGTATTTCGTTGAAAATTCAACTATTCGGCTGCGACTAAATCTTTAAATCAAATTGAATCTCAAACTTAAAATTTAACAATTTTCTAAAGAAGTATCCTTTTTGGTCGAAAAGTCTACTATTTTGGTTAAAGATTCAACTATTTTGTTGGAAATTTATGTTTTTTGGTTGAATTCAAATGTTTTTGTTTTAAAATTAAAATCATTTTTGGCTGAAATATCAACCCTTACATTTTTTGTTGACAATTTATCTCTTTTGATTGAAAATTTAACTATTTTGTTGAAACTTTGTTCTGTTTTGGTGCAAAATTTATTTTTTAACTAAAAATTCAACTATTTAATTTTTGTTGGAAAATTTATCTTTGTTAGTTGAATATTCATGTATTTTGTTAAAAATGCGTCTTTTTCAGTAGAAAATCAATCTTCTTAGTGGATAATTAATGTTTTTATTTGAAAATTTATCTATTTGGATGAAATTTAATATATTTGTTGACAATTGAACCATTTTCTTAAAAAGTATGTAATCCTTTTCGGTTGTAAATTCGCGGGAGTCTATAGTTCCGATAGACTAATCCACCATAATTGCATGTAATCCAGACTAATCGTATGCGATCCAAGGTAATCTAAGGTAATCTAGATAATTTCTGTATATAGAGGTAATCCAGGGTAATCTGATAAAATCCGGGGTAATCCACCATGTGTGGCCCAGTATTCGTTGATTGTAGATAAGAAGAGTTGAAAGGTTCCTGGGGGTAGTGGGTGGTTGTAGTTGGTCAATGGTGGTGACTGAGCATGACATGTAGTAACTGCGAATGTTCTTGACTTTTTCCGGGGAGTCCTGGAAGTTTTATAGCAGGGTCCGCGTGGCCACCGGATACCCCGCCCGTAATAAAAAGAGGGAGAAAAAAGAACCAAGTCGGCACAATGCATCGACGGGGTTGCGATTTAAATGCACTGGGCGCCGATTGGTGGATACGAAGGGGTGGTAGGCGTGGCTTCATGCCTTATGATTTTATATGTTCTGTCTTGATGGGTACCAGTACCTCTCCCCCTACCCAACCCTCGAAGCAACCACCACTGCGTCCTCACCCTCACCTTCCAGGACCGTTTCTCTTGTGAATTCCGATTCTCTTTTTATTTCCCAACCTCTCTCGTTTCAGGTAGTCAGCATTCGTTTGAATCCTCAAATACACATAAGTGCGAGCTTACGTTCTTTCCTAGGGTTTTCGTGCATTATGAGGAAAGAATCAAGTAGAGAAAATAAGGGAGGAGAAAGATTTGGGGGTGAGAGAAAGAAGGTGCCGAGACGAGAGGGAAAATGGAAAATATTTTCACATCCCCTTATTTCGATACACTCACTCGAAAACGATTGCGTTACGAGTTTTTTGTTAGAATCTATATTATATAAGGGAAAGATGCCCTAAGACATATTTTCCAAACATTTTTGATCTTAAGTAATTTCAGTAGTAAAAACGATTGCTGAAATTATAGTTTCTTATTTGTTTTTATAAAGATAATATACATACAAATTAATAAAATGATCAAAAAGTAATTAATTTTGATGCTGCAAAAAGATGTCAAATGGCCCATCTTAGGAACATGGTTCCCTAAGAAGGATCAATTATGAAATGATTTTTATAAAAAGTCAAATAAAGTAAGCATTCATGTAAAGTTGTAAAATGACTAATTTTATTTATCTTAGAACAAGAAGTAATTGATATAAAGCGAAAATGTAATATATTTTTAAGAATTTCGTGATGGTTATCTAAAAGCCAAAAGAGGTTAGGTGAGATTGGGAGAGGTAATCAGAGGATGTCTCTGATTGGTGGATAATTTTAATTTCTGCTTTTACCAGAGCTGAAAAAAGCCAATTACCATGAAAATAAATGAAAAATATATACCAGTTCGAAGACTTAGAGAATTATCTATATGAAATAACAACTACATACACTTTAAATCACCTTAAATTATTGATCTAGGACTTCTAAGATAGGTGAGAATTCGTAATCTAAACTGCAAAAATAATCTTTACTTTCTGCATTTGTTACTTCACTTTAATTTGGAAAAAAAATTTCGTAACTATAAGCAGAAGGATACTAAAGACGGATACACGTACGCTTTTAATAATTAGGAGGGGGTCCTTCTTAGTCACCTTTCCCCTATACAATATGAGTGAAAATAAAAAAGTTGACAATATCATGTCCCTAGAAATTTGCACGCTTTTGTTTAGAAAAAGATTTTTTTTTAATTTTAGGATTTCACTAAGCCTATTTTTTACCATACTACCCTATGTCCCAATTATTGTTAATATACTAAGTACCAAAATAAATTCGATTAAATATGAGTTAATGCCATCCGATAACGTGCCCGTGACTACCATTTTAAAATTCATGGCGTTATATCTTTTACAAGAATGTTTAAGATCTAATTGTTAAATATACGTATTTTTTCAAAATTATTTGCAGATTTACAAAATAAAGCTTTTTTTCTCGTTTTGAAATTGAAAGTTATTGAATATACTTCGAAATGTGAACATTTATTTACACTTAAAGTGACTTTATTTTACCAAAAGTTTATTATTAGAAGAACCATATTTTGAAGGTGAATTTATGAAGACAATTTTAATAAAAACATGTATTTCTTACCTGCAAAAGAATTGACTTTTAGGTTAATTCCACGTGAAAGTATACTTTTAATTCGGTAATACAAAATTTATTTTCATAGAGTCAAGTTAATTTTAAGAAGAAAAATATTCGATATTGCAATTAGTTTCAATTTTAAATTAAAGTTCAATAGCCTTCAAGTGACTTGTTTTATTAATTCTATTGTCAACAAAAACCAAACAAAATCCTAATTTAATGTTAATTTTCTTTTTTATTTTTAAAAGTAAAATATGAGTCAGCTATAAGAAGGAAAATAATATATATTCCCATTTTTTTCTAAATTTAAAAACATTTTTAAATGGACCAGGCGTCCCGAAAATTCGGGATGGCTAGCCAAGCTCATGAAAAATATTAGACTACTCATCCCGAATTTCGACGAGATGAGACACTACGTTTCAAATAACCCTAAAGTAACTTGTTTTATTAATTATAATGTAAATGAAAATAAAAAAAAATGTTAATTTATACAAAGGCTCTAAAAGCAGATTTTATTATTATTTCAAAATAAAAAATATTATAAATTACTTAAATTAAATATTTGTCTTTAAAATTGAAAAAAAATTATTAATAAAGGTCTACTTCTTGTTTCGTTTAATATTACTTTTATACTTATTGTAATTATTAATAATAAAAAATAAGGTTTTATGTTGTTCTGAAATACTTCGGACAAAAAAATTTAATTGAATAATTCCAAATTTTTAATTTTCACCTGTATATCGATATAAGTTTGTTCTTCAATTCAGAGTAGTTTACAAGGGTTAAATATTGTATTGTATATTGAATTGGTATATGAATGAATTAATAAATTAAAAGAAATGGATTTAAAAATTTTTTGTAATTTTTTACTTTGATGACTTTTCCGAATTATGCAGTATGGTTTAAAGCCTTTTGCAAAACCTTATTTTTTGTCCAAAAAAAAAATATCAGTTGAGAGAGACCAAGAAACATTTGTGTTTTTGTTAAAAAATACAAAAATAATAAAAACATTTTTTTAAATATCTAAGTTTTTCGAAGTTTCGGGTTTTCCGTGGCATTATAATCACTTACGGCAAACTTTTATAAATTTATTACACAATTTTTTGTTTATAATAAATTTCAAAATGAAACAAAATAAGAAGAAATGTATGATATCGAAAAAAATCGATCAAAGATTTCAATCATTTGAATATTACAAGATTTTAATTATTTTTATGCATTTTATTAATTGTTTATTAATTTCAATCATAGAACAGTCGATTAATTTGCAATATTAGAATAGTAGAAATTGAAAATGGCTATAATTAACATGAATATTATAATATGTTGAATGTTATATTTTTAAATAAAAAAGACTCGTTTGATGTCCGAGTTTTCGAATCATAAATATTGAAAGTTTCTATAAAAAATGGTTAGGTTTTCTAAAAATAACGTTTTTAGTCCGTATGTTACACCTAAAATAAGCACAAATTGTTGAGAAGGCATAAGACTTGATATAAAGGTTGTTTTTGACCTATAAAAAAAGTTTAAAGATGATGTGCTAAAAATTTGTTGCAAATTGAAAAAAAACCCTAAAATTTATATTTGAAAATTCGTTATTGTTTGAAATAATAGAAATAATTGACATATATTGTTGTGGGCGGTTTAATAAGTTTTCTGAATCCGGAAATAAATTTTAAAAAACTAAAAATTTGAGAAAATATCGGCTGTTGTTCTGAAAATAATTTTTTCCCCCAAAAAATATGCGAGAAGGTGTAAGAAGGCACTTGATTTCGATCTTTTCGTAAAAAAAAACAATAGCGACATTATTTTTATTTATTTTTTTACATTTTTGTTCAAGAACATCCTTCTGTGAAATTTTCAAAAACTACATTTTTTTAAATAACGCTTAAACTATGTGTGGGGTTCATTTTTTTCAGAATCCGAAATTTTCGTTGGAAAATAAATTTTCAAACTGCTTTCGGCATCCTATAAAACTTTTTTTGCTTTCAATAGAACACATATATCAAGCTATTTTAGATCACTCCTGTTGTAGCACCCCGGCTATTTCTCAAAAAAATCTTGAGACTGATGAAGACGTACAAATAGTAAATTAAGTATTGTTCGTATTTTTTATTTTAAGAACGAATTTCACTCAAGAATGTATTTTGCAAGAATTTTCTGCCACAATATTGCATAATTAGAGAGGGTGAAGGATTTTTCGAGGGTAGAAAGCTCGAGAAGGGTAGATGATCTGTCGGATTTACAAATCTTAAGGGGTGTGTAAGTGATGGGGGTAGAGGGATGTGGTTAAGCTAGAAGTATATCGCAATTTGTAATTTATTTCGAAATTACAAACCTGCAGGACTGGGAACTTTTCAATAATTTGAATGCATGGAAACCCTATAAGTATCTGAAAACAAATTTTTAATGCATTTAGGTTTCAATATAAAATAGAAACTTAAAAATTATAAATTTATTGAAAACCATATTCTCAGTTGAAAATCAGTAAAGAAGGAGGATTTTTGTGACCCCCTTCCTCTTATTTCTTATGTAATATTTTTTATTTTTTACTCATTATATCAATAATATATCAACTATTTCAAAAGATTTTACGTGATTTAAAAAGAAATGTATACATTTTTAAACTATGAAATGATTTCAAAGAATTTCCAGGGAGCTCAAACGTTCTAAAAGGATTTCAAGAGATTAGGTACCAAATCCATGAAATTTCAAGCATTTCCAGGATTTTTCACAAGGTATAAAAAAATTTTAAGGGATTTAAACAATTTTTTAAAGAATTTACAGGATTTCGAAGGATTGCAAAGATTTTCAAGATTTCGCATTGGACGTATGTAATAAGTAATATTACATAATAAAAAATAATGATAATATAATGTGTATCAGGGTGCGTCAAAAAAAAATTGGGAAAATAAAAATTGGAAATTTATGGAAAATTAATGCATTAGGGTCCTGAAAAAATAGAATTCATTTGGTGCCGATTGATGAAAGACTTTAACTCGAACGTTAGCAAAACGTACCTTAAAAGTTTTTATTTTCATAGTTTTTATATTTTTGTGCATGTCTTTTTTTAAATGTTTCTTAAGGTCTTAAAAGTCTCTGGAATTTTTCTGATATTTTTTTATTAACATTCTTCAGGCGATGACTCATGTTTAATGGACACCTATGTTCAAAGAACAATTTCTAAATTTAGAGGAATGACGAAAGAATTTTGTATGTCTCTGAGGCTTTTCTCTAGGTGGAAATACATTAGAAAAAAATTTGATAGGTCTGGAAAGTTTTGTGTTTTTTGAAATTTAATTTCCAGTATAAAATTCTTAAACACCTTAAGAAATTATCTCATGATTTCTGTATATTTTAAAATTGTTTTTTGAAAATAAGGGGCCAATAAACATAAGTTATCGCCTAGGGTATGTTAATCAAAAAGCTCAAAAAATTTTGAGAGACGTTTAAGACCTCCAAAAACATAAAAAGAATTGATATTAACGAAAATATCGAAACTATGAAAAGAGGAATTTTTTAATGCACCTTTCGCTAAGGCTCGAATTCAATATTTTCATAAATTTTTATCAAATTATTTATACTCTTTTTGGGTCCTAATACACTACTTTTCCATAATATATAGTTCCAATTTCAATTTCCATTATCTTTTTACTCATCCTAATGTGTTTAATGGTAAAAATCAAATGAACATCGTGGTGAAAGGCTTTTTTCGAAATATCATTATTTGATATAATAAATTCAAACGAAATTAAATAAAATGATTGTTTAAATTTACTTCCAATTATAATCTAATATTAATTTTTTTAACCTTCTGTCATTGAGATTTTTTTGAATTATTGCCATTCAATAAAAAAAAGATACTTTCTTCTTTTTCGAATCCCCAAAGCACGGGAGCAAGTTTTTATTTCTGCAAAAAATGGATAATTCGATTTCTAATCGCTATTCAAAGCCGATATTGAAAATTCATGAATTTTTAATCTTAAAATTCTCCGTCGATTTTTTCGGAATTGGCCAAATTTTTATATTAAACTTTATTATTTACACGCACACATCTAGTTAATTCGAAGTGATTTAGCTAATCCAAGTGATTAACTTATAATCTAGAGTAACCCAGGTAATTCAGGGTCATTTACGTAGGCATTCCGGATAGCTTACAACTAATTTGTTAAACAATTGATATTTTTTTAGATGAAAATTCGTCTTTTTCGGTAGATAAAATTTCCCTTTTAGTTGAGAATTTTACTATTAGGTCAAAAATTCGTGAATTTTGTATAAAAAATCGAATTTTTTAGTAACAAATTCCTCTCTGTGCTTAAAAATTCAACTATTTGGTGAATCCATTTTATACAAAATTTATATAGATTGTTGAAAATTCGTTTTTTTTTTCAAATTAATCGTTTTGACTAAAAATTTACCTGTTCCATTTCAATGTGAAAATTTACCTTTTTTATAGTTGAAAATTCTACTATTAGGTTGAAAACTCGTGAATTTTGTTGAAAATATAAAATATTTTAGTTAAAAATTCATCTGCTTACTTGAAAATTTATATATTTATTTGAAAATTATTTCATTTTTGTTGAAAATTATGTTCTTCAACTAAAAATATAAATAGTCCACTTTTAATGGTGAATGATTCTTTTTAGTTGAAATGTCAACTATTTGGTTGAAAATAATGGTATGCTATTAAAAATTTGTCTTTTTTGATTGAAAATGCATCTTCTTGGTTGAAAATTATTTTTTTCTTAGGAAGTTCAGCTACTTTGTTGAAAGTTGAACTATTTTACTAAAACTTCACTTTCTGGTTGAAGATGCATCATAATAGTAAAATATTCATTTCATTTGTTGAAAATTTAACAAATTTGTAAAAAGTTCGATTTTTTTTAAATCAATGTTTTTAATTGAAAATATAATTATTCCATTTTTTGTAGAAAATTGATCTTTTTTAGTTGAAAATTTGATAATTATTTTGTTGAAAATTTATCCTGTTCCATTGAAAATACAACTACTGGGTTGAAAATTCATATAATTTTTTTGAAAAATTAATCTTTTTGGTAAAAAATTAATCTTCTCAGTTGAAAATTCATGTTTTTAGTTAAAAATTCAATTATTTGGTTAAAAATTAAAGAACTTTGTGATAAAATCTTTTTCTTTCTGTTGAAAATGTAACTATTTTAGTAAAAAATGACTCTTATTCCTGGAAATTCATGTATTTTGTTGAAAATTCGTGTATTTTGGTAGAAAATAATTCTTTTTGGTTAAAACTATTTTTTTCAAACTTCATAATTTTGGTTGACAATTTATGTCTTTGGTTAAAAATTTAACTGTTTTTTTTGTTGTTGTGAAAAGGTATATTTTAATTGAAAATGTAACTATTCCATTTTTTGTTAAAAATATGATTTTTTAGATGAAAATTCAACTATTTGTTTGAAAATTCATATATTGGATTGAAAACATGTCTTTTTCGGTAGAAAATTAATCGTCTAGGGTCAAAGGATTCAACTATTTGGTTGAAAATTGATACCTTTTAGTTGAAAATGTATGTGCTTTATTGAAACTTCGTCTTTTTCGGTAGAAAATTAATCTTCTTCCTAGAAAATTCAACTATTTGGTTAAGAGTTCAGCTATTTTGCGACTGTGAAAACAAAGTATTTTTTCAGGGCCAGTTTCAGGTATTACAATAAGACTCAGAAAAAATAGTCTCAAGTGGTACTAAAATGATACCACTGCTGGGAACCCAGATTCATTTTTTTTACATTGAAAATAACAGCATGAAGTTATTATATTCAAAAACAGGACACGAAAAGAATGATACCATAAAAAAAACTCTAGTTTTTAAAGTGGTTGAAAATTCCCATCAGTCAGGTTTAGGCGGATTAATCCACCATAATTTTAGTAAACCCAGAGTCATTGTATGCAATCCGATGTAATCTCAGATAATCCAGAGTAATTCTGCATATAGAGGTAATCCAGCGTAATCCGCCATAATCCGGCGTAATCCACCTTCTCTGGACCGCATTTTTAGGAGTTTTTTCCCCCTCGATAATCTCGGAGCACTCATTATTGCATTGGCATGTTCTTGAATATTGGAAATCGTCTTTTCCGCCAATTCAATCTCCAGATAAGAATAAGAAACTAGGGAAATGTACAACTTGAGCCAAGTCAAGTCAAGACAAGACAAGTCAACGAACCAAGTAAGTCGTTTCGTGAAGATTGCAAGTTGAGGATTAATAGATAGCGGGACCGAAGAGCCCTTGCGTTTTGCGTTCAGCAGTGTCAGCGCATTAATATTCATATTTGGCGAGACCCTGAGCGGGCTATCCACATACCGTCCCACGAAAACTGTGCATCGTCGACCATTTCCTCTCGGGGTTATTTATACGTTTTCAAAATTCTCCAACCTCTCGAAACACTTGAGAGCTCACAATCAACAAACACGTGCGTTTTCCTATATGAGAAAAATGCACAAACTTACCTTTACCCCTTATCTCTTACCCATCACCATATTTCTTCTTCAAGTATTCAATATTACTCTACTAGAAAACAAACATTATTATTCTTCTTTGTCCCACGCAATTTTTAAATTAAAATAGCAAATTAATATCAAGACAACATTTTTGTATATCGGCTGTACAATACGGTAGCGAGACATGGACATGTCAAGAAAAGGACAAGAGTAAAATTAACGCGATTGGCATGAAACCTCTGCGCATGAGAGGCGAGGGAAATCACCAAAATAAAGCACCCCGATGGTGAGAGGCAAGGGGACTCACCGAAATCAAGCACCCCCATGGTGAGAGGCGAGGAGCCTCACCGAAACCAAACACCCCGATGGAGAGAGGCAAGGGGACTCACCGAAGTCCTTGAAATAATCAGCAATGACATTTTTCGAAATTGCAGCACCATCTATCGCGAATCGATAAAAATTTTTCGAATAAAACTTAGGTATTTCAGAGAGGATAATCTGAATCTCTGATAAAAAAATTGGGGTTCCTATTTGGAATTACAAATTTACCCCGACTTCTGCCTCCTGGAGGGGTGAGGTGAGGTAAATTTTTTTTATGTTGCTTTTCCCGGTCGAAAATAAAAATTTTTTTTCCGGATATTTTTTCATAGGATGCGTATTTTTTGAGATATTTCGATGTCTGGAGTTAAAAGAAAAACACCCTGATATATATATATTTAGACATATGCACTGAGGCTTACAAGGGTTGGATATATTAGATTACGTGGCAAGGGGCGAAACCGAGCAAATGCAAGCGAGCATGAAGTTGCCTGCACGAGGGGGCGTAGCCCGCGAGTACAGCCGACATGCAAGTTGGCATTCGTGAGGTTTCAGTCCCATGCCGCGTATACTATTTTTCACAAAAGGAACATCGAAAATGGTGGCTTTCGTTACCTGCGAAGCGTTGCGAAAATGACCGTATGCAGGTGAGCGTTACGACCTAACCCTACCGTACAAACTTCTCAAGTGTAGTCACACACTTGAGAGGTTTGTACGGTAGGGTTAGGTTGTAACTCGCGAAAGTACGAACACTAGGGCTTGTAATAAGAGGCTTGGAAACTCTAGGGTTTGTAAAGTAATTTCATACCCGCTCACCTGCATACCGCTATTTTCGCAGCGCTTCGCAGGCTACAAAAGCCGCCATTTTCGATGCTCATATTGTGAAAATGTTATTTTCGCGAAATGGCAGCTCTAGGCGCAAAAACAAAAATGGTGTACCATCATTCCTCGACTTACTCTACAATTACTCGAAGTGTCAAACATACATTTTTTACAGTGTACTTTCCGTCCAATTCACATGCCCTCAAACGCAAACTTTCGATGAAGCTTATGGACCACAGAAAAATATGGGTGTTACACAATTTTGCATCTGAAGTAAAAGTTGTCATCCTTTAGAGCTGCGAGAACAATAGAACTCTTTTTGAGGATCCCTTTTTAGTTCTTTGATATCCGATAGATGATCAGCGACGGGTGTAGAGGTTTTTAACTGCGCATGTTCCGAAAAGCGCGAAACTATTTGAAATGAATAAATACTATGAATAATCATACAGATAAATATTAATCAAAGTTCTTCATTATCTTTAAAAAAGATTAGATTGAATGATACACTCCGAAAAAAGTTTGTTTGATTCAAACAAACATTTGTTAGACCCCATATCAAAGCTAGAATTTATTTGGTTTAAATAAAATTTGATTGAATTAAGCAATGGTGTATTTAATTCAGATAAGTTTTGTTTGCATCAAAAAAATATTTGTTTCAATTATTCAAATATTTTTTCGACCCTGTATCAAAGAAAGAATTTGTTTAATTTAAATGAACATTTTTCTGAGTGTATAACTTCTTGAAATAATTTAGTATTAACATAATATTGCAAGTGTATATTGTATAATTTTAAATAGGCCCGCGCTTATCGGTAAGTGAGCACGTAAGTCACATCTCATGTGCATGAGCTTCCTTTTAAAGCTGATAGAAATTAGAATAAATTTATTTCATTGGTGCCACATCAAAGTTTCATACCTACACCAGCCTTATAACCTCTGAGACGTTTTAAAATATTTTGTATCCTATATTTAACGTAGAATTAGATAAATTAGCTACATGTAAACCACTTGAACAATTACATTGCACTTTTTAACTTATTATTTAAAGGAAAACAAACAAGTATGCGTCGCTTTTGATAAATCGTACTGATGGTTGATAATCACCGTTGTCTAGCCATTTTTCAGTGCCGCCTTAATTCTGCTCAGTCCTAAACATAATTCCGTGTTTAGATCTTCCTTCAATCCCTCTATTAGCCTCTCTCTCTATTGTTTTTGGGTTTCTTCTCCTCTCCAATCGCACCACCCCCTCCTATCTGCCTCGTCTAGCTTCTCCATCATTCTCACACAGTTTACGAGATGCTGGATTGTTTCTAGCTCTTTTTTGTCAGCCCTGCATTTATTATCTCCCCAACCTTTTTTCTCTTTCCTTACTACGTTCCCACATCTCCATCTAGCTCAAGTCTCTTTCTGCCATGCCTTCCAATTCTTCAACTGCCAATAGTCTTCTGCCGCCACGTTTTGTTTAATTTCTTCATAGTAACTGCAGTAGATTGAACTGTCTCATCTCGCCCAGTCTTTCTGTATATACAGATTTTGCGCCGCTTATTTAGCCGCAGTAGTTTTTCCTCAATTTATTTTCTTGTCTTGTCTTCCCAGATAGAATTGATGATCTTGTCGTCACCACCTCTCTTTGATGCCCCCTTCAACATTTTTTCCCAGTTGGTTGGGTTGTTGGTTTTGATATTTCTAATCTATTCTTTTAGGAATTTCCTCGGCCACCTTTCTTCTTCCATCTGATTTAGTTTTACGATCAAGGCTGCAGCTCTTCTACTTGCCGCAACCTCTATGATTCTTACACCAGCCTCTATCTTCCTTATGTAGTCCGAGGTGTTTTTCGCCAAACCCAAACTTGCTTGTATAAATCTGCTTTGTACCTTTTCGATATTTTCTCTTCTTGACCAGCCCCAGATCTTTATTCCATACATCGCCGCTGCCTTTACCGTTGACTTCATAAAAAAAGTCTCCTATTCAAATCCGATACTCTTGCTCTTCTGGTTCCGACATGCCGGAGTTAGCTACTGAAATTCACGCAGAGCGTTAAATGACAATTTTCAGACAGATATCGTTTGAAGATTAGAGATCAAATGACTTCAACCTTTCCAGCAGTCTCTTTTATCTTATTCCACATCGACTCTGTAAGCTAATAAGCTACTTAGCCAGCAGAAGCCCCACTCAAACATCAATGACCAGTACCAGTAAGCAATCCCCCACTCCTTCATGGCCGGCCAATGATAAGTCAATGTGGGATAACATAAAATAGTGAACTGTGAAGATTCGATTCATTTGATCTCTGAAGATTCAATTCATTTGATCTCTGATGGTTCAATTCATTTGATCTCTGACCACCGGCTGGGCGTAGAAATATTTCATTCTGCAATATAATCGCTTCGATACATACCGTTCTTCTGATGACGATAGGAACATTCTTTAAAACGAAACCTCAACGACTAAATAATGGGTACAAAACGAATGGAGATTATTGAGTTAACTATTGAAATGAACAAAGAAGTTTTTGAGTTACTTGATAAAGGTGATAGTCAGTGTAAAATCGCCAAAGCTTTTTCTGTAGCGAATTCAACTGTTGGGAACATCGGTACAAACAGGATCGAGATTCTAAGAGCCTGGAATGAAAACTGCTGCAGTGAAAAAGAAAGAAAATTACGTAAAACTGAAAATGAAGAGCTCAACAACTTGGTTTTTGAGTTTTTCTGTTAATTTCGTTCTATCGATATTCTAGTCAGTGGACCTATGCTCCAGTCAAAACCTAACGAAATAGCAGAAAAGCTTGATGCAGACAAATTGCAGTCCCGCAACGGTTGGTTGGAATCTTTCCAAAGACGAAACAACATTAATTTTCGTATTCATTGTGGCGAATCAGCAGCAGTGAATTTAGAAGTAGCAGCAGAATGGAAGCCAAAGTTGCCGAATTTATTGAAGGAATACGCTTCTGAAGATCAATTCAACGCTGATGAGTTCGCATTACTTTATCGACAACGGAGAATGAGAGTGCAGATATGGTCATATCGTTGTATCACACTCAAAGTATTCTCATTTTAAGAAAAAAATCTTATTTCAAGAACATAACAGTTAAGCTGCAACAAAAATGATCCCGCTGTTTTTTTGTGAAGATACCAAAGGTTCCATCTTCTCAAAATAATGTATTTTGCTGTTTTTTGCATTTATAGATGCGTACCAGTATGCATATGTATTATGAAAGAAACAGGGGTTTCGAAACATAATTTTTGTAAGTTGGACACATGCCTAAGTCGGCCACATTTTGATATAACCGCGGCTGGCCAACATGGATAGTTTTTACTGTATCTTGGTTTTTCCGACACTTACTTCCATGACATTTGTGTCTGAGCATTTTTTCAGTGTTTTCAACATTTTTGCCAAATTTTTGCCATCTTCTGCTATCAACGCTTTGTCATCCGCGTATAGTAGTGCAAATATCGTGAATACACTGCTTGAGCGTAAAACCGTGCTGCCCACGCCCTTCCTTCTGAGTGCTTCTTCCAAATCATTAATATAAATGTTGAACAAAATAGGGCTGAGTGGGTAGCCCTGCCTCGCCCCTTTTTTTGTTTCAAATCTCTCCATCAGATCATTACCTACTATTACCTGGTTCCAAGTTGACCTGTATATCTCCTTAGTCATTTCTAGGAATCTTCAATTTATGCCCATTTTCTCCACCTTTTCCCGCAACCTTTTTTTATCGACCTTATCAAATGCTGCCTCGTAGTCTACAAATGCTGTGTATAATTTCCCTTTCTTCTTTCTCAGTCTGTTACCCACAACTGAATTAAGCACAAAGACTGTTTCCAGAGTTCCTCCGTTACTTATGAACCCTGCCTGCGCCTCCGTTAATTTATCCTTTTCTTCCAGCCACTTACTCAGCCTCTTTGCCATTATAGATGCGAAAATTTTATAGCCTATAAAATATAATATCCTATATGTTGCCTTCCATTCTGCTTTTAACTTCTTAATACCTATCAGCTGCCCGCCGCTTGCCCTGCCCCTTTTGTTTTTCCTTATTGCTGCTTTTTCACACCATTCATACCTTTTGTCTAGACTTCCACAAATTTTCTTCATTATTTTCTCTTCTGTAAAGTTTCCTGAAATACTACTATGTCTACCCCTTCCCACAAACTTTGATTCTTTTTTATATTTGCTAGCCCTTGTACGTTCCATTGATATACTGTTAATTAAGCAGCTATTTGTCCATTACTTCCTGTCTCACCGAAACACACTTGCATTTTCCGTATGTAGATCTTCACTCAACTTTAACTCACCTTCTAATTTGTCCCATTTTAGACCCGTACGATCTATCCATATTCGATAAAAGCCTTCTTTCGTGGCTTTGCCTATCTTTTCCTATGCTTCTGCCTCTTTTTCCAACCATTTCTTCACAATTCTGTGTCTTTCGGTCAGATCGTCTTGTATCCATACGCGCCAACCCATTTCATTCAACTTCCCTTTTCTTTTCATCAGCTCTACTTTCTGTGACAATTCTTCTAAGCTTGCCTTCTAGCCCTCTTCTAACCTCTCCCACTTCTCGAATCTAACTTTTAGTTTTAATGTCGTCCCACCTACGCTTGCAATTCTTCCTTTTTGGCCCTGGTTATCAGGGTTAATCCTTTATTAATCACAGATTTGGTTTTTTTCTTACTTTTTTGCTTTTTCTTCTCCCAATCTTCCTTCCTTAATTTTTTCGGCGCTGGATTTGGCCTTCAGCTTGTCTGCCGCCCCCCTTGCCTCAGAGACCCCCAACCCTCCTGCTGAATTCACATTCCCCCCTTAATTCTTTTGTTCAAATCTTTTTCGCCTCTTGAGCTGGTAGTTGCCAGGATTTTGCATTTCGTTTTTCTTTCTCTAAAACCTGTAATTTGTTCTCTAAATAACTCTATAGTTCCCTTTGCCGTTCCTTGAATTCGCGATTTTCTTGTAATATAACCTGTCAAAGTCAAGCCTGAAATTATCCTGAACTTGTATCCCCCTTTCGACCTCTTTTCTTCTGGCTCTTTCATCTACCCAACTCTCTTTTATCCCACTATGCACTTTAATTCGTTTCTTACTATGGCGTATAGATCTGCCATCCTTTTGTCCAATTTTTTTTCCTCTTTTCTTTGCCAGGCTTTCAATCACAGAGAAGGTTGAGTCAATTCGCCCTTATTGTTCTGACAGCTCCTCTTTGGTGAGTCCATCGAATTACACGGGGTAATTACTTTATCACCGTCCTGAGATTGCAACTCTACTACCGCACTATTCTCCGTGATGCTAGCGCTGTTTTCAATTTGAGCTGTCATCACTTTCTTCCTTATCTATACTTTTATTACCTACTCTATTCTCTTTATCTGTTTCCCCCTCACTCTATCCCCTTTCATCCCTTAAAGAATTTCCTCCCATTACTACTTTATTAGAACTGCATGTTGTTGGTGTTCTTAACAATCTACCCCACTGTGCTACTTTAATTTCGAAATTTTCTGTATACCCGCTTACCTGTCCACTTTATACGCCTGATTTGTTTACTTCACCTTCTTTTCCTGCTTCAGTCCGCCAGCATTCTTCCAATTTCCTCTAGCTTTTCTCTCCCGGTTTCTTTCTGTCCACGCTAGTGTCCTCTGTCATAGCAAGATCTGCCATTGTCCTCGTTGCCAGCCTACTGCCTTCCATTTCTGCTGCCGCGTCGTCTCGATTATTGCTTTTGTCATCTGCTCACTTTGTCCTCCTGGAGCTTTATCCATTTCTGCCCTAACCTCAATATTTCCGCATCCAATTTTCACACACCGATTTCACAATTTTCACTCCAAATCCACCATCGACAATTATTTCTAAGTCGTCCTTAGCCACCTCTTAACCCTTTTTAGCTGTCACTGGCCGTCACCATTTGGTTAAAAATTTCGAAAAAATTCACCGCGAGACTCCCACACGTCCACTCTACACGCCATCTAAGACGGAACCCCTTTCAAAATTGATTAATCTCCATAAATTTACTTTCTTTATTGAATTTTTCCCAGTGCAATATCATTAAATCTGTATTATAAAGTGAAAGCTGCATCATTAACTTGTAAAACCTTCGAAGTGAGTCGAGGCAGAATATGAGTTCTGTATCAAATTTTTTTACCAGAACTCATAGTTTGGGTTCCTTTTCAGCAAGGGAGGTTCTTCTTTGTTGTTGCTCCCGTGAAACCAAAAATCTTTTCTAATAGAAACCTAAGTTTTTTCTATGAAAAAAAGCAATGCAATTTGATAGACGCGATAAACGCTCGTGCGAGTTGCAGCGTAGTCTTGGCGACCCTCACCTGAGTAAAAACTGCAAAATGATAGCTGTTTCTTTGAAAATGGATTTCAATGCTTGACGATCCTATATCATGTTTGAATTTTCTAGGAATAATTTATTCTGTATCATGATTTCCTCTATATTAAAAAAAAAGTCTATAGGAAAATTTCATGACAATAATAACACAAATTCACGGAAAGGTCTCTATGCGTATGCTTGTACACAGAAAGAAGCTAGAAACAGCTAGGCTTATTTTGAGTCCAATGTAGACCCGAAATTGAGACGTGGCATTTTTTAGCCAAAAAGGACATAAATTGAGTTATTAAACATGGTTGTAAAAGATAGCAACTACGCCGTGTGGTATACCTAACGAATATTTCGACGCCTTCATTCTTTACCGCTCCACGTCGCGTTTGGTGCGTGTAACAGTGTAATGCTGTAACACTTCAGGTCCTTCAATAAGCATATGACCTGAAGTTATACAGCGACCAAACGTGACGTGGAGCGGTATGAAATAGAGGCATCAATTTCTCTTAAATTTCTTTAATTCAGTACTAGAACCTTATAAGCGCTCCGCGCCCATCCAATTCTCTTACATGAAATTATTTTATTTGGGAATGAAGTTCAATAAAATACAATGAAATTAATTTTTACCTGAACAACTTTTATTTGTACACGGCTTTCCATGGGTGCACTCTCACGATATAGATTAAATCATTGTGCAACTTTAAACATTCCCGAGTAAAAAATATAAGTGTGGTAGTGATCAATCATTGACTTTCCAAAATATGAAAAATGTATGGTATATGAGACAATCCCATTCTTGAAGTATAATGTAATAGTTTACATAAAGTATAACTAAGGTATAGCTTAAGTCTATCTGAAGTATAGGCTATACTTTATCCATACTTAAGTATAGCTAAAGTATAGAATATACGTAATTTATACTTTTGTATGGCAAAAGTATCGGACATAGAATTGCACTTATTTGTCTTTCAAGATATCCTAGTAACGAGGTAAAACATAATTTCTCTTAAGTGACATGTTTAATGTTAAATTTCCTATACTCTAGACAGCTGTAGGCACAATCTACATACCTAATCTATATTTAAGAGATATACTCGAGCCATACTTTAACTGAACATCAGCTATACTTTAGCTATACTTCAGTTATACTGCAGCTATACTTCTTAGATATACCTTAGCAATACTTTCCTTATACTTGAACCATACATCGTTATACTTAGGTATGTTTGAGCTATACATCTAATATACTTGATTCAAATATACATGAGGTATGGGACCGTCGGTTTTCTCATACTTTTACCATACTATCTGTCAGATCACTCCCATATGATTTCCCAGAAATTTTCCTAGAACAATCCCATACCAAGATATTATTACCCGGGTATGCATGCAACTTTGAAACAACAATCTAAATTGATGCCGTGTAGTAACACCTATATTATCACCTGCTGCTAGTGTAGGATCTTTTGATTCTGAAGAATGTGCCATCATATCCAGAATTTTCATACAAATATTTATAGAAATACATAGTAAATGATATAACAAATCATTTTGAAAATTCACTAATATTACTTCAGTAAATGAAAATGAAAAACGAAAGGTAGAAACTGATGAAAAAGGCGATCAAAATATTCAGTGCATGAATCGTAACCTACGACCCAAGACAGATTTATGTATAAACATCATGGATAAACTTTAACTTATAAAAAACAAAGGGCTTAGCGGAATGAGCATGTGAAATCGGCCCCCGCGCGTTTGAAGCTGCAATTCATGTCATAAGTTTCTTTCCATGTGGTAGGAAACTCCACCAAGTTTCAACTTCAAAATCTCATTTTTGTGGAAGATATGGAGGGGGAAAGCAAAATCAAAACAGTGATTTTTCTCGAAAAGGGCTCGACCGATTTAAATGAACAAAATATGTTTGAAAGACCACTCTGGAAAATTAAAAAAAAATGGATGAATTTCTCGAACAAAAAATAAGCAACAGGAAAATGTTTTAAAATTTTGAAAATGTTTTTTTTCTATGTTCTTTTAGAGATACCACTTTTATTTTTTCAAAAAAAATCCTTACAGTCTGTACTGCGACTCACATTTTTTATGATTTTTTTTGTGGGGTGGAACATGGTTCAAAAAAATAAAAATCATGAGCGGGACATTGCCCCATGCAGTAATTTCGAGCCACTTGCCCACAGCGCATAATACATAATTCTTTATTCGCCATAATTACGTGTGCGTAATTAGAAAGCGATGAATTGAGTTATATTTTAGCACATAAAAATTCCCGGGGATCGAGACTTAAACAGCTCTAGTTACGACTCTTTATCGTTCGGTAAGCGTAGGTATAGTTGATCAGGAACGCACGGGGTAAGAATAGCGGTTGCAGTCGAGCTTGAAGCCGTCACAAACTCTGATGTCCCAAAATCCAAATAATCGTGTATTTCTTTTCTAAATTAATTGTGAATTTTATTTATAGCTAACTAAACCTCATGATATAATGTTCGATATTTTTACGGTGTGTAATGGAGACAAATAAAATCGATTACAGCAACCATCATTTGTTTGTGGTGAATGCATAACAACAGAACACGCTTCATACGCGCGGGGGCCAATTTCATATGCTTATTCCGCTAAGCCGTTTCACAAAGATTTCAAGAATTTCACATCAAAAAACCGAAATTAGAAAATGAAAGAGAGAGATGCAATGTAAATATTCAGGGCACTCAAAAATTACCGCTCGTCCAGGAATTTTGAAATGGATCTAGTGCGGCTCTGATCAGTTGTCCTTATATCTAATCAGACTATAGTGGAGAAAACTAGTGTCAGCCCCGTCGGTAACTTAAAGTTTTGGCCATTCAGACCCCACTAGACTTTCTAGTAGTGCTCTAGTAGGGGACGCCCTTCCACAACCCTACCAAAAAGAATTGAACTTGCGAAATTCCTATAAGGGTATTCGTTCACTTAAACTAGATTTGATTGATATATTATTAGAAATTGTCTAATAATATGTAAATATGATCTAGTATGAGTAGGTCCACAAACAATTTAAAATTATATGCAGTAAGATGAATGCCCTGTATTTAATATTATTATTATTTTATACTTTGAGACCACAAGGGCTTCTGATGCTTAGGTGTACCGTGATCCCAAAGCCCTCGCCACACGTCGAGGACCGCATCAACGCTATTGGCCAATATTTCTGTCTCACTGATAAAGTTGCGGCCCGTGGGTGTGAGACGTTTCCCCGCAATCACAAGGCAGTGACAAAGGATATGAATAGATGTCTCATCATCATCTCCGTACAAACGACAGAGGGGGCTATCTGCGAGCCTTATATTATGTCTGTGATAGCCGAGGTTTCCATGTTCTATAAGCATTTCTGTTAGGACTTTGAAGTTCGACTTCGTTCCTCCCGAGCTTGAGTATTTCCTTCCCTCGATTAGAGTTTACATTTAAACCTATGATTGTTTTGGCCTGTCTGCGGCCAGTGGCTATTTTCCTTTCCTTCTGATGTTCCTCGGTCTGCAGCTCTTGATTTCTTCTGTGACTAACCTACTTGAAATGCTTACAACTGTTTAGGGACCAGTGAAGTTTTCTCTAGCCGCTAGTTTTGCTAGCCTATCCGAGATTTCATTGCCTTTTATGTCACTGTGTTCAGGGATCCAAAGTACAGTCATACGGTTTTCCGTCGCTAGATTATTTAGTGCCTCAAAGCACTCCGATACAAACAGCGACGTAGTCGCTGTTCCATTCAAGGCCATTATAGCATCCATGCTGTCTGAGCAGATACAGATGTTTCTTTTGTTGTCATACTCCTATGCCTTGCATGCGCACTGAAGCACGGCCATAATCTAACATTGTACGACATCCGTGAACCAGTTGTCTCAATCACTAGACAGGTATGCCTCGCCGTTAACCCATTCCTCCTTCGTGGATAGGCTAACACGATACTTCTTGCCGAAGAGATAGCGAGTGGACTCTTTGTCTCTGAGCATGCTCAGGGTCTGCCTATTAGCGATATTAGTTCATATCTGCACTGCCGTCTAGATCCTTCCGCCGTTTACCATATTTAATCTCCAGCCTGCCTTCACAGCCACGGCCTTGACGATGAGATGGAGACGTTTTAACATTGTTAGTGACCCCTATGCCACCATGGGTGTCGACCTCGAGGCACCAGTGACGCCTCTTAGAACCAGTTCCCTGATTTTTTCCAGTCGAGACTTCACGGTGGACAGTTCGACCCTGCTCCACCGGACCACCACCACGCCGCATAGGTTAGCCTGGGTCGCAGGATCGCTATGTAGATCCACATAAGTGTCTCCGATTCCAAGCCCCAGCTTTTCTCTATGGCCCTCCTACAGAACCATACGGTCGCCATTAGACTTTGTACTTGTTTTTCAAGTGCTCGTTCTATAACAGCTTCTTACCTTCCAACTCCAGTGTACTCGTGGTTTCCCACTTGTATCGTCTGGTGAATACAATCGCGTCCGTCTCACTCAGATTGACCGATAATCCGGTCTTTTTGCACCAGGAATCCACTATCTCCAGTGCTTGCTGTTTTACCCTGAAGACCGCATCCAGATGCCGGCTGCGCACGATGAACAGTGTATCTTCCGCGTAGTCCATGCATAACGTGCTAGCCCTGACTGATAAGTTGATGAAGCAGTTCATTCTCTACCAAGCACCACAACAGGGGCGATAATACTTCTTTCTGTGCATATCCCGAGTCAACACTTTCACATAAAGTGGTATCACCCTTAGTCGTTGTTAGGTACTTATTGGCCACCATGTGAGATGCAGTTAAAGGCTTGTCTGATATCCATAAAGGTTCCAATCGAGAAGACATTCTGCTTCATTTGTCCTTCGATTAGGTTTACTGCTCCGCTTACGGCAGTCTGTGTCGAGTGACCCACCCTATAGGTGTGCTTCTCCTTGTGAAGTGACCAACTTAATAAGACCTTGTCGTGGATATATCTATCGTAAAGTCTTTTCACTGTCTTTAATAGGAAAGATGTGAAGCTGATGGGATGGAAATTCTTGAGTGAAGTATAATAGATGTTGCTATTTTGGGCCCAGTTGAGCCTCAGGCAACTATAGTAGCCTCAGAGATGTCGCCTTCTTTTCTCCAGATCTTATGAAGCCTGGAAAATGTGCCTTGATCAGGTGAGCCATGTATCATCGTCCGACACTGAGTATCCTCCAAACTGGGAAACAAACAAACTAGGAAAGGGTAACAATCTCGTGGGATAGCCGCCATTTTGGGCTCAGTTGAGCCTCAGGCAACTTTAATTGCATTAGAGGCGTCGCCTCCTTTTTTCCAGACCTTATGAAGCCCAGAAAATATGCCTTGATCAGGTGAACCAGGTATCCTAGTCCGACACTGAGTATCCTCCGTCGAGAAATTTTAGAGTACTGCGAATAGTCGTTTTGACAATACTGGCACGTCTAAACATCTCTCTGGTTTCCCTGCGAAGCTCTTCGATTTTCTCGTTTCGCCAGTGTGCCACCCCAGCCTTTTGGATTCTTATGGGTCGACAATTACTTTTATAAGTAGATTTAATGCCCTCTGTAAAAATATTGGCTGCTATCTCCAGTGTGCTCACGTCTCTAATAGACCTGGCCACCTTCAAAAGTGCTTCAAAAATATTGTCTCTAGTCCGTTCTTCTTAGATTTCTGGCCCACGTGCGGCCAGCGGGTACGGTGCTTTCCAACTCGAACTCTATCTGTGATTGATATGAGAGAATGGGTCTGTCTGAGACTCCCCTCTTCTTGACATTGTCTCTAAAACTACTGGTACAGAGAGTGATATCAATGACTTCTTCCCTAACCGAGTAATGAAACGTCGCGGTATTCCCCGTGTTGAGAATATATAAATCAGTAGTAATGAGATATCCTAATAGATCATTACCTCTTGAGTTGGTGTCCGTGCTACCCCACAAAGTATCACCATCAGGTCCCTCGAACATAGCTGTAGCAGCGGGACAACGTTCACTTCTTTAGCCAGTATGTAGCCCCTCGGTTTGATCGCTTGGGGCCCCTGTAACGAAATCGAGCCCACCCTCCCTAATCTGTTTTCAGAGAACCGGAATCATTGGCCACTGCTGTCTCCATAGCAGCATTAAGAAGGATCGCCAATCCCGCAGCTCCGAAAAGAGGTGGGGCATAGCTGCCACCTGAGTTTGGCTTGCCACAGAGACAAATTGGGAGAAGAGGGTTATGTTGAACCCATTCAGGCCCAATCCCTCTCCCCTCTGCGCCACCCCTTTCTCCTTCTTCCTCTTAGTTTCTTGTTTATTTTGCGTGTTTCATGTTGATTCCACGAAAAAGTTGATTTCCTGCAAAGCCCCGCTTGCAGGGTTACGACTGATTACTCGGGGAGGTCTTCCGGTGTCCTTGAGAAGCCGTTAGAACACCTTTGTACCCCTTGGTGCCAAAGTACCACGAGCGTGGTCACTCTACGTCCATGGCTTAGAGGGGTGGCCACATCGAATGAGACACTCAATTAATATCCGTTTGTAGTCCACTACCCCAACGGAGGGCTGTTAATAGGTGACCATGCGGGCCGTGGGTCATTTTCGTCCTGATTTCCAAACTGGATGTCAGTCCGGGAGGGACCTCGACTCAAGGATCCATAAGGTCCTTTTTAGCTAGGCTTCTGCACGCTTCTACCATACTACAGTCCTACATGTAAGAGAGAATGAATGAGAACCCAATTATAGGGATTCTTTCATCTCACCCAGGAGAGCCCGTTTATAGGAATCCTTTCGTACATATCCATACACATGCAGGCCGAGCTCCGTTTGACCCCCTTGCCCCACACACTTAAGGCTCCCCATCAACTACAATGTTACAGTCCCCAGGGGAGGAAATACCCTGTAAATCATATATCAAATTTCCGCTTTTTGTCCGAATCTTCAATATTCGAATATACTTTTGCGCTATATTTTCTAGAGATCATTGACGATTATATGAAAAATGTGGTGCTATCACTTCTACAAACTCATTATATTTTTCTATACTCGCGATAAGCATCCACACTCAAAACTTTAATAAATATCTAGTCAAATGTTGAAGATTTTGATATTTTATGGACATGATCTTGACCATGTGGCAGGCTAGTAGAAAACTTCTATCATCGCTTCAGTTAATGTGCGTAGCCTGTGGCGCGCAGCATTCAGACGGCAATTCACAATACGAGCGTAGTGCAAGTTTGTAATACTTGACGTTTTGGGGATAAGGAAATATAAAATTTTAAACTAACCTAGTATTTTTTTCGCGAGAAAATTCTTAAGCATAAAATCTTAATAATCCTACATTTATTAAAACATTCTAAATTATTTTATCAAATTTGAACATTCAAAAAACATCAGAAGGTTAATTTTCAAGAACATATGCATTCAGTGAAAGATACTGCAGAGTGAAGAAAATAATTTGTACTATTTTCTAGGGCCTTGTTAGAACGTACGAAACTTTACAAACATAAGGTAATGGGAGTTTCGATATTAAAATTTAATTGACCGTGTTACTTAAATGTTACTAAATAACTTTTGAAAACTTCTTTTAGCACGCGAAGAAGTATTTAAACAAACAAAAATGTGCATTCTTCTAAAAACAAATAATTTGAGTTTCCTCCTCTTAAATCTTGCAAGAAATTAACAAATGAATGTAGCAAAATAGGATAAAAAACTTAGGTACACGGGGAAAAAAGTGCAGGAAATTTTCATTGACCTAGTCTGAGACTTTAGGATAGATCTAAAAGCATTTGAAAATTTGAAAATATCGTATTGGAAAATTATGCAAATCGTGCTTGAAGAAATATAAGACTTCTTAGATTGCGTCTGGCATCATCAATGAAACGCTCCGAAACTCCAGCAATAAAATATCACAGACAGATTTGTAAGCCGTTCAACACTCCAATATTAGATTTTCGAAGACAGTCAAGGAAGGGTTGATAGACTGTCAAGCTAGATATTTATGCTAATAAAAAATAAAAAATTCTTTTTTAAATTTATAATATTATTTTCTTCAACTTATATATTTATTATAACGTAATAAAACACACAATTACTATTTATATTAATCGCACGCTTTTTACGCTCCGAAAAATCGAACATACGTTGCGGGGATTAGAACTACCTATACTCTAGACCGCATAAAAAGAATCTGAGTGAGGGCTGAGAATTAGCCAACTTGCTGCAATACTGACTTTGCATAACAAATTGAACTCATTGTTTAAACAATTTTTGCTTATATAATTGAAAAATATAATTTTTCACGAAAAATCATTTTTCCACCAAGCAATGATTTTACGTGGAAAAATAAGTTTTTTACTTATTTAAACTAAAATTGCTCAAATAATTTTTCAAGTTTGTGAGATATGAATTAAAAAGTAATTGCACTATTCGATTCTACGAGTATGAAAAAAAATAAAATCCATGTAATTGAAATTTTTTCAGACAATTTCACATGTAGTATAAATAAATAATTACATGGTACTACGACACATGATGAAATTTCTGTTCAAAAATTAAATTGTGTTATTTTTTTTAATCAAAGAATTTGATTCTAGATTGAAGAAATTAATAAAAAATCAGCAAATATCAAATTTTTTGTGCTTTTTGCTCTTTTTGTGAGACGCACTGTTTATAAGTTTCAGCGTTATAAACAATTTATTTTAATAAAACTGATGTATTTATCAAATTATATCAATTTTATAAATTGTTATTAAAAAAATTGTTATTTTAAATGAAATTTTTCATAAGAAATAGTAATTTTAACAACAATTCACGAAAAGTATTTTAGATTCTATATCAGAATAATAAATTTTGGTTAATAAATAAGAAAATTGTTCAAACAATTGTTGTGTATCTTATTGAAAAAGAAGTTACTCATAGATTCGATATATCCCGGGAACCTTTCAGTGCTTTAAGACGTATTAGTGATGATTTGATTAACTTCTAAACAACTTTTTATTCATTTATTAAAATTATGAATGTGAAGATGGCTTTTATGTAAATGTTTTTGGAATGTAAGGAAATGCATTTTATTATGTTATGAAACCCATTTTTATATTTTATTTCAATATTTTTATTAATATTTTATATACAGAAATACGAACTTAAAAATAAAATCTGAATACATTCAGTTTTTTTAAATGTAATAATAGCAATCTCCTAATTTATTTCGAATAAAAATAAGTGTATTATAAGTAATATCGTGAAGATTGAGAACGACGTAGGAATACCTAATACCACTAAAAATTGTGAACACGGAAAAAAGTGGATAGTCAAATTCGCATTGTTAACTTGAATTTTAATTGTTCACAATGTACAAAAAACAATTTAAATGGTTTTTCATACTGTATGAGATAGTTATCTCAAAATATACAAAACCTGAAGTCAGCATTACTACTTCAAATAGTAAAAAGAAAGATTACTAGAACAACCAGCTTCAATAACTATTTGATATAGCACAGTTGAACATGCAAGCTGTATGAATAACTAATTTACATAGTAAGCAAAGAGCTGTGAGTTTTACTTGCGCAAGTGAGTCAGATCTTCTTTTTCGCATTGCAATAACACTATGCGAGATTGTCAGCCTTACTATTCAAAATGGTAAGCTTATCAGTTCAGTGGCATAACTAGAAATGTGTAGGCCCTATACGCAAAATTTTTTAGGAGGTCCGTTTGAAATTTAAAAAGATGGCCGATTTATAACCTGCTTCTTAATCTAGGAAAAATCTAACATTTTTAGTTCTAATTCAGCATCCCCCCATATCTCGGAAAAAGAATTTTATTTTTTGCAAAAAATTGAAATTTGAATTACTATTAAATGTTTTCCTCATCTTAAAATAGTGATTTCGATTTTGCATTTGATATATTATTACGTTGTTTAACCTATTTTTTAATGGTCGAGTATTCTGTTTCGGCAAAATATGCCGGATTTCAATTTTCTCTTCCGGCATATTTTATCGTCTACTGAATTGAATTCCAAAGAATTTATTATGAATTCCAAACGATTTATTATGAATTCCAAACAATTCTAGAATAATTGCATCGAGTTAAAAAATTGATGTTTGGAAAAGTATGTCGGATGATAAAAAATTGAAGGGAGATCTTGATGACAGGTGGAGGTTATGTTTTATTTGTATATATCTCTGATAGGAAAGGGCTAGGAGTTTGACCAAAACAATTTACGTGCCCTGTCACAGAGGTGCTTTCCTGTGCCCACGAGACGTTGGTAAGGGGTATGGATTTGACCATCATTGTTTCTGTAACCAGTCACAGGGGTGCCTCCCACCCCCTCATTATTGTGGGAATTTATGCAATGAAAAATGAAAACTTTTTGGAAAAATTATGAAATTTTTAAAAATTTATGAATTTTGTTGAAATTTATGCAATTTGTGGAAGTTTATGAAATTTGCAGAAATTTATGAAATTTGTTGAAATTTATGATAATTTACGGAAAATCGTGACGTTATTAAAAATCTGCTGTCAGAGAAAATTAAAATCCCGCAAAATATTTCGGAAGAGAAAACTAAATTCGGCAAAATATGCCAGATCCGTATACGCTACGTTTTTTATTAAAAATATTAGTTATGAAAGTGAATGTGGGAGTTAATACTTCTAAGCAAAATATTTTTCCCAAACTCGTTACAGAATATTAGATATCTCCTGTAAAGATTAATTTAAAAAATTTAAGTAAACATTTTTAAACCTACCTATTAGTATATAATATGTACAAAAAAATCACTGATAAAACAGAGCGCGACACATATTTCTTAGCTGGTCACGCTTTTCTCAGAGAAAATGCTTGACCGAGGGCTTATCAGAAAAATCTAAGCGGTTCCGTAGCTGACTTCACTAATGCGTTTGCTAGATTTAGGTTTTAGGACAGGTTTTAGGTAGTTAGGTGGGGTTCGATTCCTCAGTGAGGGCGACTTTTCAAATCGTTTGAGCGTGCGATCATATGTGTAAGTCTATGTACGTGAATTGTGTAATAATAATCGTAAATTAAGTGCAGTAATTCGTATATAAAATAATCTTTTTCTTATCATATCGATCCACATTTTATATCATTTTTGTTGTCGAAAGTTTCGTACATAGAATACGCACAGTGCATATATACATATACATATACGCATTAGAATGCGAAATCGGCGAAGTTACTCTTCACGGAAGTGAGGATTACTACACGAATAGTAGCTCCTCATTTTGCTGAGTGTGACGGTTACTAAGTGGTGCATTGCATCATACTATTTGAAATTTTTCATCCTACTCTTTTAAAAAGTCAGTTGAACTTACCAGAACACAAAATAGTAATTTTAACAAAATTTGCCGATGAAAAGCTGCGCTTCAATTTAAAATACTCAGAACTAATGGTGTAGAGAGTTCTTCTAACGATCCATTTTTTTCCGTTAAGCCAGTAAATGTTCGTTTAAGAAACAATCGTACAACTTGGCTGAAAGAATTTGATATCTAGCAGAGTAGCAAGTGAATACAATTTTTCTCCTCATCTAAATCTTGGAGATTTAAATCCTTTATGCGACCAGTTGTATAAATAATTTATGGATTTTTAATTCAAAGGAAGGCATACTTTTTTATCATAAATAATCATTTTAAATAATTCTTAATATCTTAATGCGTTTTACAATTACTTTTTGTTGTAAAAAATCTATTTGCACATTTAATCATTGTAAATAAGCAAGCCAATGGTAACCAATCTGGTTGCCGACGTGACGTATGCGCAGTGCGAAAAGATCCGTGTTTTACGAGAACTGGGTCTTCATCAAGGATCTACTACACTCATACTAATGTAAATTTGTCATTGAGCGCGCCTCTGCACATTCTCGCAGAGAGTCATGGAGTGTTTCCCTGATTCCTATTCGAGATCATCGTTAGTGAATCATGCACTTATTCAATTATAGTCTTTGAAAATATGAAGAGTTTTTTTATAAGCATTTCATGACTGTATACAATTTTTTTGTCAACCATCTGATAAAAATTCCAAGACCGTTGTTCCTTGACTGCACTTGAAAACTTCCATGACTTTTTTTAATTTTTCCATGATAATTTATGACCCCTTATTATAAAAAAATGAATAAAAATGATGGCCCGTCCAAAAGTTCAGCACTAATCTGTGAACTTCAAATAAAACTCTAAACATTGAAAAAATGTATATTTATCTTTAATGTAAGTGCAATATACTTCAATTTAACATTAATTAATTAACAGGAAAATATGTTTCCCTAATTGATTTTCCTTACTTATTGAAAGTAAGAAATTGCCCACTAGAGCCTGATAGGACCCCCATCAGTTTTTTCTAGACTAGGAATTTTGATAGGGGCCCCATAAGAACCTAACATCGAATGGAGTAAGATGGGGAAATTTCTGCACAGGTGGTTATATGTTCGATCGAGTGTTCGATCACAGTAAGCATTAGGGAAAAATATATTACAGGGGCAAAATTAATCCATAATATCTGGAAAAAGCACAATATCATTCAATTGAACAGGTTATTGAAGCCCTGGTAGAAATTTACAAAAAGAAAAGTGACTGTATTGAATGAAAAAGGAATGTTTTTATCATAATAAAAACTGTACAGCTTCTCTTACTTCTTCTTATATATATATATATATATATATATATAATTAAAGACTAAAGGCTAGCAACCACCGCAGTATTATTGTAGGAAAAAAGCCGGGGGAACCTAACACTGCTAAAATCGATAATTTTCTAAGTATCACATGCCCTTAAGATTTAATTTATTCATGTTATTTAACTCTATAATATATTTTTTGAATCTTTGAAAAAAATTTGATGTTTTATTTTTTTAACTTTTTAGTACGTACTACAAGCAACATAAATGCAAAAGGTTTCATAAAAATCCGTTGACGGATGCGGGGTTCCGAGTTATAAACCTTACTTAACTCCGTTATAACGGCTAGTCTTGTAACAGGTGCCCCCACTCCACTTTTGTGCTGGGTTTTCTCCCACACTCGTTGTTCGCATATACCGTAAGGTCAAATTCATACCGCATAAGAGTGTCTCTTTTGCATTCACGGATTATATGACTGGTATGAATTTGGCCTTTACTTACCGTATAAGTGTATATCTTAAAACATTCGCTGCTATCTCTTATTTGAATCATTCGATTAGTTTTTTGTATGCGAGCCAGCAAACTGACCTCTCTCAACTATCATCGCGCAAGTTCTAGTCGCGAATTCTCTTTCATTTTCGTTGGCTGAATTTGTCACTCGCTCAACCCATAAGGTCAACTTATTACTCCAACTTTCCTTCGGTCACACTAGCCGGGGTCAGACGGATCAACGGATGGGCAAAAACTATTTGAGGAGCGTTGGCAATTTTCTCCACTTTAAATTTCCTGAAAGTTATACAGTGAGAGTATGTCTAGCAGGTTTACTTACACAAGTTTACTTCTCTATACTTGTTTCAGAATTCATGATTCATGAATATGATGTATGACTAAAGTGGGCATCAAATTAGAAATCGAATGAATAATAATAGGAAGGACAGTATATATTGACATAAAAACTCAGTGACAGTCAAGAAATGACATGAACTGTTTCTCGGATCGCATGTTGTGCACTCACTCGCACGTGTACCGAGTTTTTCACGCCCCACTCCAGAGTTAAAAGTTTTTCAAGCGTGTATGTGGTTTCGTGGTCGAAACTCTTCTTTCTCTTGTATTGCTACTCGGCATTGCGGTCATTTGCAGATATTTTTTCCACGCGTGATTTTATGCCGAACAGATACTGCAGTTTAGCTGCATTCCCAAGGCTTGATAATCTCCCTAGTTGGCCGTAGAAGAAAGTCGTATATTACCCGATGAAATATTACGCTTTTGAAATCAAGACGAGAAGAGTTCTGGGAACTAATTCTAACTTGGGTATTTTTTGATAATTCAGTGGTTCAAACACTTCAAACTATACGAACAAGGAAGAATAGCAAATAATTAAGAAGGAAAAAAAACAACAGCAAATAAGTTAAAACAGGTGTTCCTTATACGTTGTTATGTAGTAATTGCAAATGTCAATCGTGGCACTCGTGTAGACTTATGTCGTAATTTACCATTATTTTAGCCCGTAAATCCCTAGTCATCAATTTATGATCTCAACGAGTATACATAAATACTATACTTACTACATGTGCAATATGTCATGAATGTAAATTATTTCATTGTTGTAATTATTGCCTTGAAATGGCATATAATAAACAGAAGCCATTTATCGATAAACTATAAAGATAACTGAACAAAAATATATTCTTCCTTCATCTAGTAGAGACCAATCTCGTCATTTCGAAAGATTCGTGAAGATTTTCAAAATCTTCTGCAGAATGGCTGAATCTAAAAATTTCTGATGCTAACAAAGCATCTTTTGCATGACGTGTATATTTGCATTCCAGAAATTTTTTTCATTCAGGTGCAAGTTGAGCGCGAAGGTAAAGAAACACTTTCCACTGTGTTGCATAAAGTTATATCGTTTCCAAGAGCAAATAACATAATTGAGAAAAAATAAAAGTTTTTTTCATTTTTTTAATTTGTCAATTATTCTCCAGTTTTTGTAATAAAAAATATTTTTTTAATTGAACGAAATACTTATGTACAGTTAGGTGTAGCAATTTATACTATAAAAATCTCGAGATTTTGAGTCAGGAATTAAAAAAGAAAGTTGCAAAAGTCAGGGAATTTCTATAAAAGTTTCCTTAAATTTGGTTCATTCTGAGATTTCGTCTAGGGTAACTAAACCAATTACCGAGGGGGAACCATTTCTCGAGGAAATAGTTCATTTCTTCTCACCTAAAATTTAAATGTTATTTTTTAGTAGAAAATATAAAGTCAATAAATAAATCTTAGTTACGCTCCTGAATCATAAAAATTAAGTTTACGTGCAAAAATGTTGAAAATATAAAGAATTTTACCTTCGACCTTGAATGTGTCATGATATCAGATATATTTCCAAAGCCGATCTATGCCTTATATTCTGATCCAGTTCTAGAAAGACTCCCATAAGTATCCTACCCCCTGCCCAGCTCTATTTATGGCCTATCTGTGCGACATTTACACGTGCTTAGCTTTGAACATCTACAAATTCAAACCCCTAAAATCCTATATGGCTCTCCTATAGTTGAATATTACATACATGTATGTTCACACGAAAGATCTCAATGTCACGGATTAAAATGCATTTTTCTCCATGTGTCACAGCATTTATGACTCAATTCCCGAACTGTTTCACGTTCCTTGGTCACCGAACTAGTTGGGGTAATGGGGGTAGCGCATCGTCATTGTAAACAGACTCGAGCTGTAAGCAGCTCCGGGATTACAGGAGGAGCAAGAGTGGATTGCGGCGGTGGTGTGCGGGTGTGGGAGACAGAATATAGATAGCGAGTGAGACAGCGGAGTGGGTTGGCGGCTGCCTGGTATGGTGTAGAACTGTGGAGTGGAGACGCAGGGCGAGGGGCAGCAGGATCGGGGCAGGCGACCGTCGAGGGTGGGAAGTTGCCGAGACATCGATCGGGCCGGCCATTGCTTGCCACACTCCACTACTAGAAGTCAAGATGCCATCCCACTATACCGGGAACTAAACTCCATGAAACTACTCCCGCCACGCACTTGTCTTGCACGCAGATGCGCTTGGAAGAACTGCACGCCGCTCGGTCGTAGTGTGGATTCACGTCTTGTGCACACACACACACCCCCAACGGGGGCCCGATTGCGTTGCACACGTGAATCTACCTGCGTTCACAGTGCACACTGTACAAAGTCGTGTTGACGCATTTCACGAGAAGAGAGAATCCACAAGACAGACTAGAAGCCCTTAGTTATTAGTCTTCCAATGCTGCGAAAGCACGGGCATTTTTCGAGTTTCAGTTTAACTGTTGCTGAAAGATGTGGATATCAGACACTTGTATAGTAGTAGCTCATGTGATGTTTGCTATGCAATGTGAGACCCTCATTCAAACGCAGTATCTGCATTTCAGATGAGTCACCTCTCGCTTTAACAGATTATAGGACAAATTCAGAGGGGCCATTCACTCTCGAATGCAGCGTTTGGAATCAGGTGAAATCAGTAGGAGTCGAGGTGAGTAATCATGAGCAGTCAGTGCGTCTTGGGTCCTCGGGATGGTCCCCAACCGTTGATATGCACAGCACGCGTGCGCTCTGTATGCTTGTTTAAACCGTAAGGTCAAATTCATGGTAGTCATAGAGCCATAGAGAAGCATGACTGCGAGTGAGATGCTAGTATATGGTGCATGAGAGTGTCGCACACATGAATATAAAAACTATGAATTTCGCCTTACTGTATATATGCCTATATTTCTAGCGTGAAGGACGTTTGAGCTTACGAAATGTAGTAAGGGATCGTGCGTAAATTACGTAAGCCGTTTTTCTTTGTTTAGATAAAGACGAGAACAAAATTGCTGTGAAGTTGAGAAGAACACAACGATATAAACAAAAGAAAAACGGCTTACGTAATTTAGGCACGATACCTAAGTTACGTTACAGAATCTGAGCAATCATTAAACAGCCAGTATGAAATCAGACGGAGTCGAGAGCAGTCAGTATAATTCGACAGCATTCATTGGATAGTCGAAGCTTGCTTATTGAAAATAGCGGAAAATAGTCTCATGTTAACTCAATCGAATCATTAGCTAAGATTCACCTGTTTTCTGAGTAAATGGTCCTCGTAAAATTCATAAACTCTGTACTTGTCGTTTAGATTTATGAACAATTAAAAAACATAGATTTTGTGTAGAGCATACGATCATAAACCTAAAGAGCAAGAAGGCCTTTATGATTTTGTTTCTAAATTTTTGTAAAGTGGTAATGGAGGTGGCAATATTGAAATGCAATTTTTGAGTGAAGTGGCAAAAGAAATGTTTGAAGTGCGTTGGAGTCGGGTGAATGAATGAAAAGTAGTTATATGTATAGCATACGAGGAGCGTTTGTAAAATCGTACGTTTCGCGGTATTTACTACTCGGGCTGAGTGTACCGGACTGCAAAAGTGGGAGGCACGAAGCCAACGACAGAGCATCGTAACTTGCGAGTTTGTATACGGAAACCAAGCGGTGCATACATGCTTACATACATATATCGATGTGGGACTTTTGACGTTCGCTTCGTTGAAAAGGGACCCGTTCAGCTTGAGCTGGCACGACAGGCGTTCTTTTTTACCTACGGGTTCAACTTAACCCACGCCACTTTGGATCCTCGCGAAACACTCCAATCAACGACAGGGACAGAATAAATTCCTTGGTTGGTTCTGGATGGTTTCCTCTTAATGGCGACAACGTTAGTTCTTCCATTTCATTAAACCTGATCTTGTTACAATCTTTAATACCACCGAAAACTCATTCTGTCATTTACATTCTTTAATGCATAATATATCAATATTGCCATCAAGAGGAGCATTATTAAAGCGAATGTACTACTTGCATTAGCAATAGAGGCACCGATTTCATCGAGAAAAGTACAGCGCTTTCCGAGCAATAAGAGAAAATCTTATTATTACACGTACGGTATATGCGCGTTATCTACGGATAATATATTTGTTCGTGGTTGAATACGAGAAGTTAAGAGGGGAGCCAGAGCACGATGAAAGTGATTAGCATTTATTGTATGCGCGAGAAGCGACGTGAACGGTGCTATAAATGTGTGACGAGGTTCGCAGTGCATTCAAGGCCGATTTCGATGCATGTACCGATTGTGAATGCACCTCCCGATCTTGGTTTTGTATTGAAAACGTCAGTTAAACTTAAGGCTATCAATTAAATCAGCTAGGTTGAATTGATCGGCATGTCCTTTTGATAATGATTCAGAATGTGGTTTTTCTGCTATAAATGACTAAAAACATAGACTATTTAACGCCTTGGCATGCGATGAGCTATAGCGAGGATAAGGAAGGAAGGGAGGGGCATTTTGTCGTTTCTTCTTGGTTGTGTCTGCCCGCCCTTCCGCGGCTTCTCTCTCGAGGCAAGCATCGACGAAGGACCATTTTTTAAATTCGCCCGACGCGTCCCTCGCGCAATTACTCGACCGGTTCCTTTCGGTTCTCAGCTCTCCCTCCGCGCGGGAAACGGTACTTCCACTTCGCGATGCCTCCTTCGCGTATTGCACTGCCCGATACAATCCAGAGAGAGATATTTGTAGCTTCAACGCACAATGTCTATCTCTCTTGGTCAACCGAGGCGTATCGACATTCTCATTAATTGGAAGGGAAGCGTTTCAATAATAAATCGATATATGCGCCCGTGCATTATGTCCCAGGGCATTCCGAGTGTTACTAACGCAACATTTATTACCTTGTTTGCATGCACATACATTAAAAGGGGACAAGTCGAGGGACAAGTTCGCATGTGCGCGGTCGTTTCTGACAATGGGAATGCTATCACGCGTCAACCTCTCCGTGATGAAAAGTCATCTGCGATCTCAAAAGATCATAGATCTAAAATAATTTAGATCTTATAATCAATCGTCTTTTATCAACTTTCAGATGTAAAACTAACTAATGATTTGTGTGCTAAAAGTTTTTCGGGTATAAATTCTGTTACTTGTTGCAAAGCATTTTCTAAGTCCGGATAAAAACTTTTCCTTGATTCATTTGGGTATTTCCCTGAAGGCCTCAACCAGAAATATTCTTTCTTCTGTATTTGCGATAAATCAAGCAAACCCTGTAGAGCATTTTTGATTCTGATGTTTATAAACTAGCAAATTACAAATCTTGAAAGTTGACGCGCTTTCAATTCGAGAGTGTTCAAGTTAGAGTACTATTACTTCAACTTGAAACAGCTAAACTCTAGCATTTGCAGCTTGAAAGCTTCCAAGTTACATAAGATAAGGCTACCATAAACTTCCGATCTTCAGCATTTCCAATGCGAAGCAGTTCAACCTTGAAAACTTTTGAACTTTTATCCTTTACGAAATAGTTGTAATATTCTGTGGATGATGTAATGATGCATGACCCGATTTCTTTCGAACATCAAGACTCGCATATATGTGATAAGCGAATCTAGCACCAACAGGATGTCCTAGACTCCAGAGATAAGCAAAGCGGATAGCCGGTTACGGAGTCGAGGCATTTAGACTTTGGGCGAGGATTTCGCGGATGAATCGGTGCGAGGGGTGTGTTTCGTATCTCTCCCATGAACGAGGGTTGGACAAGAGACGAAAGGGAGAAGCGGGGGCGAGGTTGGAGAAGAGGAAAAGCTGGGTGGAGGCGACTACTTAAAGTTGTCGGAAAGTTTCGTTCGGCAGCCAAGTTAACTCAGTTAAGTTCTCCGCTTCTGAAGCGAAACTTTGGCTCCTCAACCCGCCCGCACCTCGACCCCCACCGGGTGAGTAGTGTGTTTTGGGATTACCACTTTTACACGCTTCTCCAGCGGGCATTTCGGGTGTTCGCATAAATAATTTTCATTTATAATTGCAGCTATCTCAGTATCTATTGTCATTAAACAGATGAACTTTTTTTAAATAATAGCCCTCAAATTGGGTGTCAATAGTCATGATCAAATACGAAATAATTCCAGACCGAGTGATTTCAAATCAGGCAGAAATTTAAAAAATGGGTGAATAGGTGACAACCTATGATGACTGCGAATTGAATGAAAACTACTTTTGCTCCCTCAACCCCACCCTAACTTCCGTTGTTGGGTGCTTCCTTTAGTTCGCCTCGCTCACACACAGGGAAAAGAGACATGAGTTTTTTTTTTCTTCGGGAAGTTTCCAGGCCCTGTATATGCTAGATTCAGCCGAATTACTCGAATACAGTGGGTAAGTGGGGCAAGATGATGTAGCCATCTCTCTTCTACATGAATTTGTTCCATTATACCCCTCTGTCGTTTCCTACGATGCGTATGTTGGATGAGATAAGACGAATGGTGATTAGTGGTTATACACTTTTAATAGCACTCATGATTCATATATTTGCTTATACTTTTACCTCTTCTTGAAAGAGTTTAAATTAGAAGAATCATAAGTTGCGAAAGCATTTTGTTAGGAAGCATCAAAGTGTAGATTGTAGAAACTTGAAAATTGGAAACATTTGGAGTGCTTCTATCTTTGTAGGTGACACAATACGAATGGCCAAGTTGTTAACTATTCGGCAATCTCTCGAAATCAGGAAAAGTTTCTGTCGCTGTTCCCAAGTACGTAATTCACTGATCCTCTACTTTACGACTTAGGATCTAATGCCTTTTTTTACGTTATAATTTATTTTCTAAATTTGTCTGAGTTAAACGTCATTCGAATAAAGTGAATAAAATGATAAACTCAATCGATCCTTGGGAGTGACATCTCAATGGAAAGGAGTGAAGTCACTCGAAATAAGTAGAAAGGCTCACTCATCATTGTAGTGAATTTATTCACTCGATTAGAGCAAAGAGTGTCAATTTTTAGCTCTTCCACTATAAAAATGGAATAACTCGGATGCATACTCGACGTAGAAGTAAACATGCAGTTTGAATAGTAGATCAAGCTGCATGGAATTTCTAGGCACGAAGTTGCCTGGACAATATCTTCTTGACCCTGAAAATAATTATTGCATGTCATTGATATTTATTTCGTTTGAACTGTTCAAAATTGACAGTCTCCAAGAAACTAGCATTTATGTCTTATAAAAAACTAAATTTATTCAAGTCACCTAATTTTGTAATTCATATTACTTAATTTAACAAACTGCAGTAAGTTCTTATTTGGAATTACTTCCAGATGAAATATATCATCTTGCTCTCTTTGTTATTCTTAGTTTTCGTATAATTAGGGACTGGAAGAATTTCATTTTATAGAGTCTCTCTCTAATTTCCGATAAATGTTATCGCACTGAATGGGAGTTATGTTGGCCTAACGGTGCTTTGTGATGGCGGAAGTGTCCTCAAAAGTGGAACCTTGACACGCATGATTTTCGATTTCGGTAAGAGAACGAACGACAGACGAAACTCGAAGCTAGTACGGGTGTGTTAACTGTTCCTCGGATAATATGGGCGCACTTGGAATTGCTAATGAGGAGTGTGTCGGTTGACTAACGAGAAGCCCAAGTGCAGTGAACGTACGTACGAAAGCCCGGCCCGGGCTTCCACTGGCCCCAAGCACAAACTTACAAAGAAGAGAGTTAATGCCATACAACTCTCAACTCTCAAGCGGGAAATGTTTTACGAAGCAGTGATTCTCAACTTCCGCTACCTGATTCGTATCTATCTGCATTTCCATATTTTGATGGAAACCCAGCGAATAAGTGACACTAGGACTTATCACGCGACCAGAACCAACGGTATCAGCTCGTAAAAAAGAAAATGGGGGAAAAAAGTAGAATGAAATCCTTTTATAGCGGGCAATAAAAGAGACGTCGGTACAGGTATCGGATTCATGAATGCACATCGCACAACACACCGATCAGATCCGATACAATATTAAACGATGTCATAACCGTTTTTCATGATACCAAAGGCCTATAGTATTAAGTCTACTATCGTATCCTCGGACAAGCGACAACCGTGTTTTACAGAAAAAGTTCGATTTTGTCGCATACTGCGATGCGATATATAAACCTTATCGCTCAGCTTGTTTCTTTTTTACTTCATTCCGACCGTCAGTCAATGGACTTTTGATTATTCCGCGATGGTGCTGAAGTAATCAACTGCTTTCGCGACATTATGCATTCTGCAATCCCCCTCTTTTGCTGTAATATCAGTTCTTGATAAAGTTCGACCATGACAAATTAAAATGAATTTCGCTGTTGCAAGAACGTTCTCTGATTAGGAAATGAGCTTTTTTATAGAACACTGATATGGAGTCCTCGTATAATTGTCTAAGCTTACAGACAGAAGATTCCTTGGTGCGAAATGTAAGAAACAAACAGTTATTGACCCGATTTGGCGCCATCACCGCGCGTCGTAAAATCAACGATGAAATCGTTGGTGAATTCCTGAGTCGTTTCCCAGGCCCTTCGGTTGGCGTTATGAACTTTCTGTTTCGAAATCTTTTTCTCCTCTTCGTCGTAGCGTTGTCGTTTGAATTTCGCGTGTCGTCAATAAAAACCAAGCCACCTTCGTGTGCCAAGTTTTGAAACAAACTTTACTTTATCGTGGCTCGATTGTAGGTACTATGGAGAGTTGAGGGTGCGGGAAGTGCAAGCGAGAGAGAGGGAGAGAGAAAGAGAGAGACTGGGGGCAAGCTTTGTCCCCACCCACACTCCTGAACCAAGTAAAGTTGCTCCCAGGTTAGACAATAATTGGATAACTTCGCCCTCATAGCATCCCCTTCCAAATCTTACCGGTCTCCTTCTCTATCCATTCCCAACTTCTCCTTCACCCACGCTATCTTTCTCTCTCTCTCTCTTTTCTTCTTTAACTTGGAAAAACTCTGTTGCGCACTGAGATTAAACTAAGGGGTTGAATTCAAACACTGATTTCAGAACGCGGTTGCTTTAAAAATTGCAATAATTTCCTCGCAGCTCGCATAGCAGGGATCACAGTCCGTCCACTTTTTTTAAAATCTAATCTCCTTTCTTTTCTCCTTGAATTTGAGAAATCCCCTAAAATATCGAAAATCTACGATGTTGACCTAATTTTCCTATTTTCCCCTTTTTTAAAAGGCTTTGATTCATTTCTTTATAACCATAAACAAAAATTAAAGACATTAGGAAACAAGAGGCTCTGAAAGAGATTTCTTTTAATGATACCAATTTTAAATGTTTCCTTAAACGATTTATTTGCTAATTATGTAGATTTTAAGGAGGTTGTCGACTGCGAAGCAATCGCTAACTATTTAATCTTGGAAATTAACCCGAAAGATAACTCAATTCTGTAATTGCAAATTAAAAACATCTTTATAGGGGTAAAAGGCTTCACAGGCTAAATTCCTAATGTGTCAAGTAAAAATATTGCATTTTCAACGAAAAAATATTTCTATTTCAAATCAAAAATAGTTGAATTCACCCAAAAAATATAACTTTTCAACAAAATAGTTAATTTTTTAACCAAAATGGTTGAATTTTCAACACAAAAAGACGAATCTTCAAATAAACAGTGTAATTTCCAACCAAAGAGGATGAACTTTTAACAAAATTGTTAAATTTTCACTAATATAGTAACATTTTCAACCAAATAATAAATTGTTTGACCAAAAAAGACGAATTTTCTCAAGAAAATTGTTGATAGGTCAAATAAAAAATATAAATTTTCAAATAAAAGTTGAATAATTAAACTTTCAGTTAAAAGAGTCATTTGCTACCGAAAAGATGGATTTTCGAAAAATTTCCTAAATTTTCAACCAAAATAATGAATGTTCAATAAAAAAAATGAATCTTTAACCAAATAGTTGACTTTTCAATCACAAAGATGAGTTTTCAACTAAGAAAATTAAATTTCTGAAAAAAAGGAATTATCAACTAAAACGGTAAATTTTCGACGAAAAATATAATTAAATTTTCAGTTGAAAAATTCATTTGCTTCATTTCAAGCAGTTTTTAGAGTAGAAGTAGTATTTGAAAGAAGAAATATTTCTGAATTATAATATAAATTTTTTACATTGTTCGTTGCGAATTCATCTTTTTTTAGTAAAAAATTCAACTACTTGGTTAAAAGTTAAACTCTTTTGTTGAAAATTCATTTTTTTGTTAAAAATCAATTTATCTTTTTTTGGTGAAAATTCAACTATTTGGTTGCAAATTGATATTTTGCATTTAAAAATTAAACTATTTGAAAATGTATGTACTTTATGGAAATTTGTTGTTGTAGAAAATTAATCTTTATGGCTGAAAATTCATCTTTTTGGAATGAAATTCAACGATTCCAGTTGAAGATTCATCATTTTAGTCGAAAATTCATCAGTTTCGTTGAAAATTAATTTCTTTAACTGACAATTTAACTGTTCCATTTTTCGTTGAAAATTGATCTTTTCTAGTTCAAAATTCAACAATTTGGATGAAAATTGGTCTTTTTTAATTGAAAATTCAACTATTTCGTTAAAAATTCACGTATTTGGTTAAAAAATCTATTTTTTGGGTGGAAAATTATCTTTTTCTTTGAAAGTTAATCATCTTGTTTAAAAATTCTTCTTTTCGGTTAAATATTTATCATTTTAGTCGAAAATAAAATTATTTGGTTGAACTCTTTTGTTAAAAATTAATTTTTGTTCATGATTCATCATTTTAATTAAAAATTCATTTCTTTGGTTGAAAAATGAGCTGTTTCATTGAAAACTTGTTTTTTCATTGGATGTTTTTTGGTTGAAAAATTTTCGTTTTCAACTGATAATGTAACTATTATTCCAGTTGAATATTCCATAATTTTAGTTGAAAATTCATCTGTTTGGTTAAACATTCATTTTTTAACTTGAAATTTAATTATTAAAGTTTTGCTTGACAATTTATATTTTTGAGTAAAAATTAGTTTTTTTGTTTGAAAATTCAACTATTTCAGTTGAAAATTCATTGTTTTAGTTGAAAACTCTTATGTTTGGTTTAGAATTAATTTTTCTAACAAAAATATTACTAATCCATTTTCGGTTAAAAAATATTTTTTTAGTTTAAAATTCACCTATTTCGTTAAAAATTTATGTATTTTGTTGAAAAATTGTATTTTTTGGTAGAAAATTAATATTTTTATTTGAAAACTAGCCTTCTCGTTTAAAAATTCATCTTTTAGGGTGAAAATTTGAGTGTTCCAGTTAAATATTCATAATTTTAGTTCAAACATAATCTTTTTGGTTTAAAATTCAACTATTCCAGTTAAAGATTCATAATTTTATTTGAAAATACATCACTTTGGTTGAAAATTGAACTATTTTGTTGAAAATCCGGTCTTTTTTGTTGAAAATTAATTTTGTCAACTGAAAGTTTAACTATTCCATTTTTTTGGTACAAAAATTGATATTTTTTAGTTGATAATTTCAGTATTTTTTTCACAATTTATTTATTTTGCTGTGTTTTTCTCTGTTTTGTTAAAGGCTGTTTTTTAGAATGAACGTCATGAATTAAAATAAATGTTTGCGGTTTGCGGCAAATATGAATATGTTACTTTTAGGTTACCGGGAAAATTGAAAAACTTGACCGGGAAATGGCCGGGAATTTGAAATCGTCCTAACTAAGGGTTTAGTTACGCACAAATGAGAAAGCAGTTGGATTAAATATATTCTCAAAGTTTACTTAAATATTTACTAGGACTTTTTTTAGTGTATAAACATATATTACTGCTACAAATGTTTTGATTTACGTATGTACTTCCGGATCTTTATTTGCATATAGACCTATTGGTTAGCAAGAAGTCTATTGATTTATTTTGTGTGCACGTTATATGAAATTTGTAACTGTGTTTCAAGACGTTGACTTCTACCAGTCATATTGGACATACATACCTATTCCTATAGAAACATCTACACATATAGGTATTAGATAGAGTACAGGTCGTGATTGCATCCAGCTGTCGAACACAGGCATAATCTCTCCCCTTTGACGATATGAGAGCCTGCGTTTTCGCTGAGTTGGCACAACATGTGCCCAAGTCAAAGTGCTTGGGTTTGCACTCAGTATCGCATCCTTGCTTTCGCTGATGTTAGCAGCGATCTCGTTTTATAGCCTCCGCAGACCATATTTCCGATTACATGTGTGAATCACGAGCAATCGAGTCGAGTCGTTACGTCTGCGTTCCACACACCTTCAATCGCACCATTCCCTTAATTTCCCAATAACCTGCAAATTAACCACTCAAATTAACCGAATTGGCCTGATAGCCGTGTGACTCAACCATTGATAGGTGTGATGAAAATTGTTCAACACAAACTGCCTACTGAACTTCATTTTTATGCATTTTGGGCTTCAACAATGATATCATGAAAAGCGTAACTGATCTTTCTCGAAATGTTATTATATCAAAGCTTCAGTAAAATTATTATTATTATTCGTTTAAAAATGAGACAATGTACTGAAACAACATTGAACCATAATTGGTTCATGTTGAGCAATACGAGTATTGAAAGCAATTCAATTGTTTTTCAGTTTTGAGATTGATCAGGAGAGTGAACATAACTGAAGATGAAAATGAGTTTGAAAGCAACAGCGCAACTGATTTTTTTCGAAATGTTATCAAATCAAACCTTCAGTAAAATTATGATTCGTTTAAAAATGAAACAATGTACTGAAACAAAATTGAACCATAATTGGTTCTTGTTGAGCAACACGAATATTGAAAGCAATTCAATTGTGTTTCAGTTTTGACATTGATCAAGACAGCGAACATAACTGAAGATGAAAATGTGTTTGAAAGCAAATGACTTGAAACAAAATGGTAGCCCTAGTTTTTTCTGTGTAGCTTAAACTCTATCCACTGATATCGTTATTGATTGCTGAATATAACTGTATCATAGTAACTGCCTTTTTACGTTTCTAATAAAGACATCATTCGTTGTCAAGGAGGTTTCGATCATTTTCTGATGCCTTAACATGAAATCTATTTGGTTTGAAAAATGGATCATATACGGAGACAATATTTCCGGATTAACTATTCACAGGCTTCGGACTCACCACACTATTAACACTGTTTTACACTTTTTTTTAACGATTACACTATTTTACAACTTTTTCGAAAAAAATTACACGAAAGACACTATTTTCTCACAATTGTCTGCTAATTCCAATATTTCTTTACTTTCTCTTGAAAAATATTTTTGAACTTTTTTGCTAATTGGCTATACATCGTCTCAATGGCTGATTGGGGACCGTCCAAAATGATGAATTTTCAAGTAAAAAAGACGAGCTTTTAACAAAACAGCTCAATTTGCAACTAGATAGTTGAATTTTCGCCAAAAAATGTAATATTTGATGTTTAAACCAAAAAAGATATAAATGAAAAACAGTTGAAAACAACAAAAGAAGACGAATTTTCCAGAAACTATTTGAATCCTCAACTAAAACAGATTAAGTACAGTTACATTTTCAAACAAAAAAATTAATTTTCTACCAAAAAATACTAATTTTGAACAGAATACATATATTTTCTATCAAATAGTTAAATATTAAATCAAGAGGATTAATTTTCTACTGAAAACGCGATTTTTCAACCAAATACCTAGTTGAATTTTCTACTAAAAAAGATCAATTTTCAACAAAAAATGGAATAGTTACATTTTCAGTTAAAACCTTTAATTTTAAAACAACAGAAGGAGAATTTTCAACAAAATAGTAAAATTTACAAACAAAGAGATGAATCTTTAACTAAAATGATAAATCTTCAACCAAAAACATTATATTTTAACAAAATAATTCAACTTGCAATTAAGTAGTTAAATTTTCAAGCCTAAGAGACAAATTTTCAACAAAAGAGTTGCATTTTCAGCCTAAAAATACTAATTTTCAACAAAAAATATAATAGTTGATATTGAAACTACAAAAGATTTTAATGGTTAATAAAAAACAGTTAAATATCAAATAAAGACGAATTTTCAACAAAATACTTGAAGCCTTAACTAAAATGGATTATTTGTTAACCATACATTGCATTTTTAACACAAAAAAAATTCTTTTCTACCAAAAAATACGAATTTTCAACACAATACATACATTTTTAATCAAATAGTTCAATTTTCAACCAAAAAATACCATTTTCATCAATTACACAAATCTTCAACTAAATATTTTGAGCAATGGTTGTGATGTTGTCCAAATTTTATTTGATTAATTGTTAGTCTATATTTTTTTCGTTTCTAAAAATTTTGATCTACATAGTGGAATTTTTAAGCTAAAAAAGATAAATTTATGCCTAAAAATGATTATTTAAAAAGAAAACGATTTTTCTACAAAACTGTTTAATTTTGTACCAAATACTTGAATTTTGTATCAAATTGTGAAATTTTCAAGTCAAATGACGATTTTTCTATAAAAACAGTTGAACTTTTAACCCGAAAATATCATTTTTAACAAAAACAAAAAAAAAAGTTTAAAATAAAATTTTAAATCTTTAACCAAAAAAAGTGAACTTTCAAGAAAGTAGTTCAACTATCAACCAAGGAGTTGAATTTTTTATTTAAAAAGATGAATTTTCAACGAGAAATGTAATAGTTGATATTTCAACAAAACAGATTTTAATTTAAATTATAAAAAGAGTTGCATTTAATCAACAAAGGCAAATTTTCAACAAAATACTTGAATCCTCATCTAAAACAGATTATTTTAAACTAAACAATTTAATTTTTAACAAAAAAATTGATTTTCTTCAAAAAAAAAAAAAAAAAAAATTTCAACAAAATACATCAATTTTCCAACCAAATAAGTTAATTTTCTAGTAATTTTTTTAATTTTCGAGCCAAAAATACGAATTTTTTCCATATCAGTTTAATTTTTAACCCGAAAATGTGCATTTTCAACAAAAAAGTAAATTTCTACAGAAAAAGATGCTTTATCAGACCAAAAAGATGAATGTTCAACAAAGTAATTCAATTTTGAACCAAATAATAAAATTTGTAAATAAAAAATTTGAATTCTTTACGAACAATTTAATAGTAGACTTTCAACCGAGAACAGCGAACTTTCATCCAAAAAAGTTGGATTTTCTTATCAAGCTTTAAAAATGCTGTCAAATTGCAACATTTTAAAATCCAAACTTTGCTAAATCAAACAGTTTAAAGATTCCTGGTTAAAAAATATAAATCGGCGTTATCATTTTCAGTTCTCTAATTTTAAGAAGAAATCAATAAGTTTGTAAATGTTTAGCATTCTATAGAAAGTTAAATTGTTTTAATTGTGAGTCATTTTAAGTTAATAATTGTTAAATTGTTATTTATACATAGCAATTCAACACTTAAACTCGTAAATGTAAAATGGAACAATTAAAATTGTAACGTTCAAAGTTCTAATTAACTCTCTGAAATGTTAACGATTCCATTTCAAACAACATTCAGTTACAAATTGTACAAGCTTTAATATTTCATTTTTAGTTGTACATTCGAAATGAAGAGTAAAAAATGTCTAAATAATACCAAATTTTTAGTTATTTTTTTAAATTAAAAAATGTGTACAATCAATTATTGTTTAATTTTTAATACTCGGACTACAGTTCAAATTTTGAAATCAATAATTAATTTATATTTACATTTGATCAACTTAAAACATTTTTTTTTTATTTTCAATTTAAAATGATTTTAGTTCTTAATTGTTTAACAAGGAGATAATCAGAGTTGGTATTTTTTATAATCTATTTTTTTTAAATGCAAAATCCACTTTTTTCAAATTCTCAATAGTTAAAAGTGTAATAAAATGGAAAATTGAGCTTTAAACAGTTTGAAATTAAATTAAATTTTCAATTATCCAACAGTTGAAAATTCAACTATTAAAGATTCAAGAAAAAGTGAGTTTAAAAAAAAAAAAAAGTTTAAAAACTCTTATATTTGCATAATTTTACTTGAGAATTGAATAAATAAACATTTCAATCAATACAATTTTTTTTGTTTTTTTTGAAAAGTAGATTTTTTGTAAACAGGCGACCATTGTCAAATACTTGTTGGCAAATTAATATTCATAAACGGATTCTTAATAGGACATTTTTTAGATTTGAAAAAAAATCCCAACTCTGATTATCTCCGTGTAAATCTTTGAAATTGCGTTTTAAAATTCTTTAAATTGAAAATGTAAGCGGGGAAATGAAGTCCCAAAATAGAAAATTTTTAAAGTAAAATATTTTAGAATTACGGATTGTAAACTGAATTATTTCATAATTGAAAAAGTTAAAAATTGAACTTAACATTAAAAAAAAAGTTGAAATAAAACTTATTTTAAATTACATTATATCACGTGACTGGATAAATTTTTTTCTAAAATTTTGTAAAATTCCTGGTCAAAAAATAAATTCATTGTTATTTCCCAATTGCGGGCTAAAAAATAGGTTTTTTAAAAATGCACTTTTTTGTAACTCTGTTTTACAAACAATAGGCTGAAAATGTTGTTTTGTATAATAACAACTATTAAATGTCTTAAAATTCTTGAACTACCAGTATAAAAATGTTTTCATAAAGTTATATAAAAAAAAACCGTTTAAAATTACTGTAAAATACCGAAGATGAATATACGTTTATAAATATTTTTTTAAACAATTAACATTTTAATTATTAGCATATTTACATTATTTGGAATTAGTGGTAATATAAGGCGAACAATATTTTGTAATAAAGGATTTTTTTCTGAGATAAAGGCTAAGATGGGCATTTGTTTATCAAATTTATTATTAATAACCATTATTAATTATCTATTAATCTACTTCTTGAAATATCAGAATAAAAATGTTTTCAGAAAGTATCAACAAAAGAAAACCGTTTAAAATTACTTTAAAGTGTTAAAGTTGAATATTTGTTTATAAATTTGTTTAGAATAATCACAGTTCTGATTATTGGTCTATTTTCATTTTTTTTGTATCTATGGTGACCTGCCGCCAACAATATTTTCGTAAGAAAACATTTTTTTCTCTGAAAAAAATACCAAAATGGGCATTTGTTTATCAAATTTGTTATTAATAACAATTATTAATGATCTATTAATCTTCTTCTTGAAATATCAGAATAGAAATATTTTTAGAAAGTTATATTTTAAAACGTTTATAATGACTTTTAAATGCTAAAGTTAAGTGTTTGTTTATAAATTAGTTTAAAACAATCACACTTTTAATTATAGGCATATTTAAATTATTCGGATTCACTTTTGATCTGATACCAACAATATTTCGTAATAAAAGATTTTTTCTCTGAGAGAAAAAACAGGATAGAAATTTGTTCATTAAATGTGCTAATAATAATAAAAATGATTAATTATCTATTAATCTATTTCTTGAAAAATCAGATAGAAAATATTTTCAGAAAGTTATATAAAAAAACTTTTAAAACGTTAAAGTTGAATATTTGTTTATCAAATTTGTTTATAATAATAACATGATTAAATGTCTATTAATTTACTTCTTGAAATATCAGTTGTATTAAAAAACGTTTAAAATGACTTTAAAATGCCAAAGTTGAATATTTGTTCATGAAAATAAAAAATTGTTTGTTTGTAATTACTTGTACTAGACAATTAATTTTAGAATAATGGCAACAACGTTTATTGAAAATAAGGAAAATCTGATTAAGAAAAATCGCCAAACAGCAAATTTGCTTAAAAAACTGTTGATAAGAATTGTTCATTTCTGACAATTTTTCGTTAATAAATACTATTTGAATAATAAATTACAATAATAATAATAATAGAAAACAATTTTTTCATAAAATAACTGATACACTGGAGTATTTGTTAAAATTGTTTATAAGAATAAAATATTGAGTACAATTTTTTGGTTGATGAAGTATATCCTCGTTAACTTTGATGAACAATTAGTTTATTTACTTAATTTTTTCAGAGTTAAAAAATCATATTGTTGAAATGGACAATTTTCTCGGTATATTTATGTATATATTGCTGAACACAAATAAATTTTAACAATCTGCTCTAATGTATTGGTCAACAATTGTAGGTAGAGAATTAAAAAAAATTCAAATAAGTTTCAAACTTGAAACTGTAGATGTAAAAAAATGTAAAAAAAATAATAATTAATAAAAATTATGATAAAAAAGAACCTAAAGAAGTTATTTTTGGATTTGCATCTTGAAAAAAGTCGATTTTTAACAAAACAGCTTATTTTTCAACCAAAAAAGATTTTTCAGTCAAAAAAGAAAAAAAATCACAAAATTGTTGAATTTTTAAAAATAAAATAAAATTTTCAACAAACTAATAAAAATTTCAACCGAATAATTCAATTTTCAATTTTGAAATATACATTTTTAACCAAAAATACAATAATTACATTTTCAGTTGAAAAAATTAGTTTTCAACCAAAAAATAAAACGAGTTTAAAAAAAAAATAGAAAACGAACTTTCAACAAAATATTTAAATTTATTTTATTGGCTTAACTCAACTGTTTTTTATTTAAAATTAAAATGTTTTTTTGGTTAAAATATCAAATATTACATTTTTCGTTGAGAATTCATCTTTTTCGAATGAAAACTCATAGATTTGGTCAATAATTAATTTTTTGTGTTTGAATTTTTATTTTTACTAGAAATAAGACTATTCCATTTTTTGTTGAAAATTTGTCTTTTTTAGTTAAATTAAAAACCATTTTTTTTTACAAATATTATTTCGTTGAAAATTCAACAATTTTGTTAAAAAGTCATCCTTTTTGGTTGAAAATTAAACTATTTCGTGAAAAATTTATTTTTTCTTTCAAATTCATTTCTTCGTGTTTAAAAGTCCACCGGAATATTTTTTGGATGATAATTTAACTTTTTTTTAATTTGTCTTTTAGATTTGAAAATTCATCCGTTTTAGTCAAAGTTTCATCTTTCTTGGATAAAAATGCAACTACTAGGTTGAAAATTCAACAAGTTTGTTTGAAAGTTATCCTTTTTAGTTGAAAATACAACTATTTTGTTGAAAAGTCAATTATTTTGTTGAAAATTTAATTATTTCGTAGAAAATTGAATTTTTCTTTAAAATTCATATTTTGGCGTTGAAAAGTCAACTGAAAAATTGATTTTCAGCAAAGTAATTACATTTTCAACCAGAGATGAATTTTCAATTTAAATGATGAATCATCAACCAAAACAAATAATTTTTAACAAAAGAATTTAACTTTTAACCAAGAAGTTGAATTTTTAACTAAAAAAAAAGATGAATTAGCAACGAACAATGTACTAAATTTTTTATTATAATCCCGAAATATTTTTTCTTTGAAATACTACTTAAACTCTAAAAACTACTTGTCCTAAAATAAAAACGATAACTATTTTCTAAAATTCCCTGTTCCAATTCATGATAAATTAGGAGTAAGCGAATAAAACGTGATAAATCCATTTTTTTAATTTAGAAAATGATTCTTTTGGCTCAAAATTCTCTCGAAAGAGGGCAAATAGGGTGATTTTTCAGCAAAATAGGGGAATAAATTCTTTTAAATAAAAATAATATAGATAAAATATTGAATAAAATATGAAACGTTTTAAAAACCTAAGAGTTAAAGTCGAAAAATATTAGATTTTCAACAAAAAGAGATGAATTTTCAACTCGAAGACGAATTTTTTACAGAAGAGTTAAGATTTTAAGTTAAAAAATTGAATGGTTTAGAAAACAGTTGACTTATAAAATAATACAAATAATAATAAAATACTAATAATAATAATAAAACCAAATAGTTTAACTTTAAATCAAAAGAGATGAAATTTCAACAAAATAGTTAAATTTTTAACCAAACAGTTTAATTTATAAGGAGAAAAATGATTATCCATTAGAGATTTCAATTTTAAACAAAAAAGTTAATTTTCAAACATAAGAGAGAAATTTTCTATGCAAAAATGCGAAGTTTCAACAAAGTAGTTGAATTTTTATCCAAAAAAAAAGGTGATTTTCGAACAAAATAATTGAATTTTCAACCAAATGGTCGATTTTCCAAATAAAAGAGATTAAGCTTCAACCAAAAACTGTTGCATTTTCAAACAAATAGTTAAATTTTTAAGCCAAAAATGAGAATTTTTTAGAAGACAATTGAACTATCAACCTGAAAAGTTGAATTTTCAACAAATAAATCGTATCCAATCAAAAAAAGCGAATTTTGAAGAAAATAGATGTATTTTTAACTAAATAGTTGAATTTCCATGCCAAAAAGACGAAGTTCCCACAAAAAAGTTAATTTTCAACCAAGAAAGATGAATTTTCAACCAAAAAAAGATTAATTTTTCACCATAAAAGATGAATTTTCAAGACAAAAAGACGATTTTTTTGGAGACAGTTGAATTATCATTCTCAAAAGTTGAATTTTCAACAAATAGATCGTTTTTAACCAAAAAATATGAGTTTTTAACAAAATAGATTAATTTTTAACCAAGTAGTTGAATTTCCATGCCAAAAATAGGTTTTTTTAAAAGACAGTTAAAGTTTCAACAAAAAAGTAAACTTTGAACCAATAAAGATGAACTTTCGACCAAAAAAATATGACTTTTCTACCATAAAAGAGAAATTTTCTCTGCAAAAAGGCTAAGTTTCAAGAAAATAGTTGAATGTTTGACCAAAAAAAGGTGACTTTTGAAAAAAATAATTGAATTTTCAAGCCGAAAAGACGAATTTTTTCGAAGACAGTTGAATTTCTAGTCGGAAAAGTCGAATTTTCAACAAATACATAGTTTTTAACAAAAAAAGCGAATTTTTAACAGAATAGATGATTTTTTAAACAAATAGTTGAATTTTCATGCAAAAAAAAAAGACTTTTTTTAGATGACACTTACATTTTCAACAAAAAAGTAAATTTTTAACCAATAAGGATTAATTTTCAACAAAAAATATGACTTTTCTACCATAAAAGAGAAATTTTCTGTAAAAAAAAGCGAAGTTTAAAAAAAATAGTTGATTTTTTGGCAAAAGGTGACTTTTGAGCAAAATAGTAGAATTTTCAATCAAATAGTGGAATTTTCAAATAAAAGAGATTAAACCTGAACGAAAAAGTTGAATTTTCAATAAATAGATCGTTTTTAATAAAAAAAAAGCGAATTTTGAACGAAATAGATGAATTTTTAACCAAATAGTTAAATTTTCATTTCAAAAAGACAAATTTTTTTAGAAGACAGTTAAATTTTCAACAAAACAATCCATTTTTAACTAAGATATATGAATTTTCGACCAAAAAAGAAGACTTTTCCACCATAAAAGAGAAATTTGGTGTCCAAAAAGACAAAGTTTCAAAAAAATAGTTGAATTTTTGACCAAAAAAAGGTGACTTTTGAACAAAATAATTAAATTTTCAACGAAATTGTCGAATTTTCAAATAAAAGAGATTAAACCTGGACCAAAAAATAGTTGCATTTCAATTAAATAGTTGAATTTTTAAGCCAAAAAGACGAATTTTTTATAAAAGTGTTGAATTACCTGCCTGGAAAATTAAATTTCCAACAAATAGATCGTTTTTAACAAAAAAAGTTGAATTTATCAACAAAATAGTTGAGTTTTCATGCCAAAAAGACGAATTTTTTATAAGACAGTTAAATTTTACACAAAAAAGTTAATTTTCAACCAATAAAGGTGAATTTTTAACAAATAGATCGTATCCAACCAAAAAAAATTGGTTTATTTTCATCCTTTATTTTATTTTAATTAAATCAAATTATTTTTAAATTTAATCTAATGATATTTTATTATTTATTTTTTAATAAAATATTATAATAAAGTTTGAGGTTTCAACTATTTTGTTGAAAATTCGTGAGGGGACGAATTTAATCTTTTAAACTATTATTATTACAAATAATAATAAAAATGATTTATTAAATCATGATTTAATAAATAATAATTATAATTATAATGATTTCTTGATAAATAAATAATGATTTGTGACTGCATAATTTGAATTGAACTTCTATTTTTGGTTAAAAATGCATGTATTTTGTTTAAAATTTGTCTTTTTTGGTAAAAAATAATCCTTTGGTTGAAAATTCTACTATTTTATTAAACATTCGTTTTTTTATGGAAATTTATTTATCTAGTTAAAAGTTGAACTATTCTTTTTCGGTTAAAAATCCATTTTTTTTTAAATTCAACTATATTGTTTAAAATTATTTTCTTCTTGAGCTGGAAACTCATTTTTCTTTGATTAAAAATTAATTTTTTGTATTGAAAATCAATTTTTTAAACTGAACATTTAACTATTCCATTTTTTGTGGAAAATGTATCTTTTCTGATTAAAATTTAATTTTCTTGGTTGAAAAGTCATCTGTTTGGGGGAAAATTTATTTTATTTGGTTGAAAATTAAGGCTTTTACTGAAAATTTTGTTGTTTACTGCGAAATTTTGGTTAGAAATTCATTTTTCTTGTTGAAAATTCAAGTATTTTGTTTAAAATTCAAGAATTGGTTTTAAATTCTTTTCTTTTTGGGTTGGACATTTTTTTTTCTAGCTTGTTATTACCAAAAAAGATGACCTTTGAACCAAACAATTAAATTCTCAAGAAAATTATAAAATTTTCAAATAAAAGAGAATAAACCTGAATTATCAGCCTGAAATGTTGAATTTTCAACAAATAGATCATTTTAAACCAATATTGATTAATTCTGAACAAAAATAGATGAATTTTCAACCAAACAGTTAAATTTTCGACCAAGAAAGAATGAACTTTCAACCAAAAATTTTTGGAATTCTTTATTGGGTTCTATTAATTCAGTTCGCATTTAAGCGAAAAAACAAGAAAAAAGGGCAAAGGAGATATTTCTTGAAAACAGGAGATAAAAGAAAAATTCGTTAAAAAAGGGGAAAAAGGAGAATATAGAAAAGTGTGTAAATACTGTAACTGAATTTGAAATTAATCGATTTTAAACGTTTTCGACTTTAAAATGAAAATTATTCCATTTTTAATGTCCTCAATAAAAATGGTACAATTTTGTCTGATTCTGAATTTCAATTAACAGTTTCATTATGATTAAAATTGAAAATAAGTAAGGCGAATTTTTGAGAAAAACGAAAGACAGTAATCAGTTGATGATTCAAACTATTAAAAATTATTAAATTAAATTAATTAATTATTAATAGTATTAATAAAAATATTAATATAGAAAAAACTAAATTTTATTACGTACCTTTTTACTTTCCGAAGTTTCATTCCGTGGACGTGCAGCATTGATAAATTTGGATGTTTTATTGCCTTCACTATCCTCAGAACAATCCTCGAGATCTGAATTTTCCGAATCCTCTTCATCACTACTACTAGTGACACCATCGTCATCGGATTTATTGGAACGATTTTTGGTGGCGAGAATTTCCGGAATTTTTGCCGGCATCGATAAATCCGCTTTTAGACCTACCAAAGTTTTGTAGATCAAGTTCTCTTTTCCAGTTTTCGCTAGATTTATATCCCGTTCAACGTCGATAACCTAATTGACAAGGAAATTTATTAAATCATTATTACTTTAATAAATAATTATACTTGAATTTAATAAATAATTATATTTCAATTCAATAAATCATTATAATCATAGTCATTACTTAATAATCATGATTTATTATTATAATCATTATTATTTATTAAATCAAGATTTTATAAATAATTTTTATCATGATTTGCAATAATAATAGTTTAAAAGATTAAATTCGTCCCCTGACGAATTTTCAACAAAATAGTTGAAATCTCAAAATTTATTATAACATTTTATTAAAAAATGAATAATTAATAGAATATTAAATTAATTAAATTAAAATAAAATAAATGATGAATATAAAACAATTTCTTAATTTAATAAATCATTATTTATTATTATAATAATTATTATTTATTAAATCATTGTTTTGAACATAATATATTGGAATATTAATAAATTAATTTAATTTAATTAAAATAAAATAAATAATGAATATCAACCAATTTTTGAATAAACCAATTTCTCAATTTAATAAATCATTATAATCATTATCATTATTTAATAAATCATTATTTATTATTTAATAATGATTATTTATTATATAATCATTATTATTTCTTAAATCATGACTTAATAAATCATTGTTTAATGAATCATTTTTATCGTCATTCGTCCCCTAACGAATTTTTAACAAAATAGTGGAAACCTCAAAATTTATTATAATATTTTATTAAAAAATAAATAATTAATAAAATATTATTCCAGTAATTTAATTTAATTAAAATAAAATAAAAGATGAATATAAACGAATTTTAAATAAACCCATTTCTTAATTTAACAAATCATTATTTATTATTATAATCATTATTATTTATTAAATCATTGTTTTGAATATAATATATTGGAATATTAATAAATTAATTTAATTTAATTAAAATAAAATAAGTAATGAATATCAACCAATTTTTGAATAAACAAATTTCTCAATTTAATAAATCATTATAATCATTATCATTATTTAATAAATCATTATTTATTATTTAATATTCATTATTTATTATATAATCATTATTATTTATTAAATCATGACTTAATAAATCATTGTTTGATAAATCATTTTTATCGTTATTCGTCCTCTGACGAATTTTTAACAAAATAGTGGAAACCTCAAAATTTATTATAATATTTTATTGAAAAAAAATAATTAATCAAATATTATTAAGTTGATTTAATTTAATTTAAATAAAAGATGAATATAAACCAATTTCTTAATTTAATAAATCATTACAATCATCATTATTTATTAAATCATGATTTGATAAATAATTTTTATCATTATTTGTAATAATAATAGTTTAAAAGATTAAATTCGTCCCCTGACGAATTTTCAACAAAATAGTTGAAACCTCAAAATTTATTATAATATTTTATTAAAAAATATATAATTAATAAAATATTATTAAATTAATTTAATTTCGTTAAAATAAAATAAATAATGAATATAAACCAATTTAAAATAAACCAATTTCTTAATTTAATAAATCACTATAATCATGATAATTATTTAATAAATAATTTTTATCATTATTTGTATTAATAATAATTTGAAAGATGAAATTCGTCCCCTGACGAATTTTCAACAAAATAATTGAAACCTCAAAATTTATTATATTTCATTAAAAAATAAATAATTAATAAAACATAATTAAATTCATTTAATTTATTTAAAATAAAGAAAAATGACGAATATAAACCAGTTTTAAATAAACAAATTTCTTTTGGTTGGATACGATCTATTTGTTAAAAATTCAACTTTTCAGGTTGATAATTCAATCGTCTTCTAAAACATTCGCCTTTTTGGCTTAAAAATTCAACTATTTATTTGAAAATGCAACGGTTTTTGGTTCAGGTTTAATTTCTTTTATTTAAAAAATCGAATATTTGATATTAATCTTTAATATCAAATTTACCAATTCAACTATTTAACCAAAAAAACAATAGTTCAACTTTCAACTAGAAAAATAAATTTCCAACCTAAGAAGAAAAGAATTTTAAACAAAATAATTGAATTTTCAATAACAAAAAATGAATTTTTAACCAACATCAGTTAAATTTTCAGTAAAAAAACTTAATTTTCAACCAAATCAAATAAATTTTCAACGAAAGAGTTAAATTTTCAGTTTAAAAAATTAATTTTCCATACAAAGAAAAATAAATTTCCACCTCAAAAAGAAAATAATTTTAGACAATATAGTTGAAT